>JASSUY010017135.1:0-10962 GCA_032466535.1 Forpus xanthops
ATATTTCCTCTCCACTGTGTTTATGTCACCTCAGGCTGTGAAGGTTTAGGTTTATACAGTTTATTTACTTTGACACTTATTTGCCTTATGGAGTTCCTGGGGCAACCACGAGACAGAACTAGTCAAATTATTTCCAGTGTGTAATACTGGATATGAATTTTGCCTACTTCAGTCCTGCTTTCTTTTTTGGAAAAGATTTTCAAATGGCAACACCATATGTATTTAAGGCATCCTGTTTCTCTTCTGTTTCTGTTACATAGAATATAGATTATATATATAAAGAATACAAAATACTATTATATTCTCTTACATTCTACAAAATCCTGTTTTACTTTGCCACCAACATATCTGCTTCATCACTTGCATCATACAAAAATTATCCACTGGACAATGTTATACCCTACCAATATGAATTCTCAAAATGTGGAACACAATTTTCTAAACAAGCTTCTAACTGTACAGTTGGTCACCTAAAACATAGGAAAATGCTTTTGTTTCCTGAAGTTAATAATTATAAATTTTAATGAAGAGAAATGTGAACTACTGTTAAAAATACAAGGATTAAAACATAATCAATAGAAATATAATCATGTAAAAGAAATAATTTTGAACAGACTTCTTCGATCTAAAATTTTCCAGCTATGTAAGTTTTTTTAAGATTTAGAATATTCAAGAGGGACAGAATGGCTCTCTCGAATCTCAGTGAGATGAGTTTGTCTTATGAAATTGCTCCTTTGTGTCATGTGTTTTAGATTCTTTCTACAGCTCTATCAATAACATTGAACAGATTTGGCAGTCTCCATCTGGGAAATGGAGCAATCACTCTTCTCACTAAAAGCATAAAAGCATTGGAATGGCACAAAGTAAAACCTGTGCAAGGACAAGGAAGAAGTCATCATCCATGTCACAAGTCTAGTGGAGAGACATTCTCCTCCCTATCTATTTGCATAATTTAAATATTTTACCTATATTTGTATTATTTTTAGTCAAACCACTGGTAGCTGAGCTATTGCAAAAATACCTGAAATGACCCAAGATGCAGTCTCTGTGGTTTGGTTGTGAGTGCCTAATGTGCTTCCTGACAATTGCAAAGGCAGGCTTAAATGGCATTGCAGTCTTGAGCTGAAGCACAATGTTTTTCTAAAATCAATTTAGAAGATATGTTGTGCATCATAAAGTATATCCTATTCTCTTCATTTCTCTGAAACATTATAAAATCTTGATGATTTTCTTTGCTAATTGTTTTATTTGCAGTGTTTGATAATAGTTCCTAGAGAGGATGAGGTGATCATCTAACTTCAAAAAAAGAGAGTGCAAAATTGTGAATATAGTAGGCTTTTAGGGAAAGATGCCTGAATTTTAAGATAACCAGAGACACTATAAAATATTTTCCACACAAGCATTGCCAAAACTAGAAACCTATAGAAAGTCCAGTTTCTCTGAGTAACAAAACTGCACCAGCTCCCTGATACATGCTCTGAGATATGAAGAACTAAGCTTTGAAAGTTACTTTTAAAGAGTTTCTGTGACCCATATTTTATTTTTCTAAAAGCTATGCAAAATTCTCTGATAATTTCCACCCCTGCTCTATTGCAGCAAGATATAAAGAAATCACAGGAATAGGAGGTTTATACAGAATTTACAGTCTTCATTTGTGAAATTGATGCCAATTAAACAAAATTTAATCCAGTAAGCCAAGTCCATTTACAGCAAAGACTAACTTCATATATTTCACTGTTGCATGAATCAATAGTCTGTGGCTGTGAAAGCAAAAGAGGAGCTCTGTTAATTCATTAGAAGCTCTAGGTAACATGCTTGTAATGTGGTCACTCTACATTAACACTCCCTGGAAGTAAGAAGCATTCTCTGCATATAGACCACAGTTGGCAGAAAAAAGATGTTTTGTCTTTGGGATAAACATCTCAATCACATCTCTAACAGAGTCTGTCTGAAAGAAGTAGGAGCTGAAGAGGTCAAAAAGAATACTTTTCCACTCTTTAAAACTCATCTTACTCAAATGGAATACTTCTGCACTCTTTAAAACTCCTCTTACCAGGTACAGTTTTCTTCTTGGTAGAGTAGTAAGAACATTACCTTATGTTTCAATGTACTTTAACATGCATCCAAAACTGGGTGAGCTCCTTCATAGTTGTCCTTTCTCCCTGCACTGTTCCAAAATCTGCAAGTAAAAATCGTGTATGTCGTGCATTCATTTCCTCCAGTTTGTTACTTCATTTTTTTTCCTATACTGAGGTGTGGCTTTTTCCTGAAGGGACAGTTTTGAGAAATTGCACATTATGATTCAGCTGATAACTCTCAGGTTGGCAGTCAGCGTGGAAAGTAATGAATCTTCAATATGATCATTGTTTGTCTATTTTTTGAACAGCAGACATAATTTTTCTTGCTTAAAATCTGTGATCAAGCAATGGGATTCTTTATTTTCTGGTTTATTTCGTTGTTTTTTTTTTTTTTTTTTTTCCATGTTTCAGACTCAAAGCTAAAATCACATTTTATTTTTAAATAAGAATGTCACCCAGATAAAATGTGAGGAAATTGTGGAATTCAAATACAAATATAAAGTTCAATATCAGCCTTGATTTTTAGTAGCTATAACAGTACTTTGAGTACTTCAGGTGATATGCATATTCTGAAGCAAAAGTCAAATCCCTCATCAAAAATCTCTCTGGCAAGAAATTGTATTTCTTTACAGTATGCTACCAGCACTTATTTTCTAAATAGCACTTTAGTGAAAGTTTAGCTTCTTAAATCCTCCTAAGGGGTATGTAAATCTGGCTGTTATTATGGGTATGATGGCATGTAGCCATGTCCAGTTTTCTCTCTCTCAAACATTGTTTTGACACTGCTATTTGGTCTGATTTGCATTCATGTAAAACTGAGAACCCGTATTTGGCCTACTGATTCTATTCCAATAAGGTGAAAAACTTACATAGACTCACATAACTGACTACAGCAATATTGTGTGCTTTCTAAAAGACAACTCTTTCAGATGTGAATAGGTCCAGACATAAAAAATTCATAGATACTACAAGTGGAAGTACAAATTCAGAAGTCTGTGGGACTTCTTTTCACCTTTAAATAAAGCTATGAAATGTTAAACCTATTAACTTTTGCTTAATTATATATGCACTATGAATACCTTGCAGATTTTTGCTCTTTTGATGACAAAATACTTAGTGCCTCTTGTTGACTAACTTTGTACAGGTATATATGACTTTATATATTGTTACTCTTGAATTATGAAAATTCTGATCTAGAAAAAGGGAAGCTTCCTTGCTTGCGTAAGATGCAATTAAATCTACCAGGTGCTGTCCTTTGACTTATTGCTTTGTCATGGATTTGCCTTGCTCCTCTGTTGGAAAATACTGCTGTCTTCTCATTTTGAGTTATATTATATCTCATTAGCTTCATGACTTATATGCAGAACAGTTGTTTTGGCACTATATACATGCTGTGCAGAAATGGAAACAGATTATGGCAAAGGAACTTCTCAAATAATTGCAACAAGAACAAAAAGTTAAATGTTAAATATCAGATCCCAGACTACCTCATCCATCTTCAGTGGTGTGCTACACTGTTTGGAGAATGTATTACTCATATAATAGTAAGTAGGCTGGACTACCTACAGGTTTTTCCATATTTTTTTGTACTTCAGCCCAGTATTTGTTTTGGAATAACAGTGTGATCTGTCAGTATAAGTTCCAATATTACAGTACTCTTACACATTAAATTCTATTTCATAGAATCAACTAGATTGGAAATGACCTTTAAGATTGTTAAGTCCAACTGTCGCCCCAGAACTGTCAAGTTCATCACTATGCCATGTCTCTAAGGACCTCATCTACATGGTTTTTGAATGCTTCTAGGAATGGTAATTCCATCTCTTCCTTGGGCAGCTTGTTCCAATGCCTGATCACCTTTCCAGTGAAGAAACTTTTCCTGATATCCAGTACAAACCTCTCTGGTGTAGCTTGAGGCCATTACCTCTTGTCTTATCACTTGCTACCTGGGAGAAAAGGCCAACTTCCAACCCCCACCTCACTACAACATCTTGTCAGGTAATTCAGTGCAACTGACTTTGGTATCTTATACTGTTTTTTTCAATATTATTTTAAATGGTAACATAAAATTAAAAATTTTGAAATAATATTAAACAGCTTATTACTTTTTTCTTTTCTTTTTTTTTTTTTTTTTTTTTTTTTAATGAGGGAATTTCCCTGGTTGTTCAGAGGAAGATCTTTGTAAAGATACAGTTTTGTATTTGCTTCTCTAAATTCACTTGTTATCCTGTAGAGAAAAATTTTGTGAAAAGTAGACTATTATAATCAAGTTTATTTTTATAAAAATCATATTTAACTCTACGCATAATGAATACTTATGCCCAGTTTATTATTAAAGAATAATCATGCATCCAAGAGTGACTATCAGAACAGCTTGTTCTTCAAGTGCTTTTTTGTTAAAGAGAAGAAATAAATGCTCGTGAGTCTATAGCAGTAGGTACAAAACTTGAGGACAGATAAACAGTATAAACTGCAGCTTAAGAGCAATTTAAGAGTTTGTGAAGACGCATAAATTCACATCTTTGAGCAGTATTTCAGCAGTCAAAATACAGTTCTTTAAGAATGAAAACATTACTTGGAAGATTATTTCACAAAATAGTTGTTAAATCCAAGACCTCATTAATTTGTTCCTGGCTTGGAAATCAAACTTACAGAAAAGAATGTTTAAACATATTTAACCTGAAAAGAAGATGGGCTAGCAGCCTCACAATAATGTGCATATCTGTTTGCATACATCTAGTTCCTTGAAGTTATGTATCCTTTCCAAAAGAAAATATTTAGCATAACAGATTCGATATATAAAAGCTTTCAAATAGATTAATAAGTTTTCAGAAAGCTGGTATTACACCTTCACTTTAAATTAGCTGTTCTGCAAGTCCTCTTTTCAAGCAGTCCTTTGAATTTCTCAGTAAACAAGGATGTGCCTGGCAAAAGGATGTGGCTAGAGGTGTATATTCCCAAAGCCCCTGCTGACGTTTCTCTGGCGTGAGCTGCCCCAGTTTTATAAATTAGAAGTCTGGTCATTTCAGATTAGTCTCTAAGTAATGCCAGCCGTCTCCCTTTCTAACTCTTCCAAGATGTTTTGAAGTTTCTTCTGTATTGGTAACATTACTGCAAAAAGATATGAAGGATATAATAGCTGGAAAAGGTTACACAGGCACACATAATTGACTATGGCAATAAAAATATTGCCTACTCTTTTCTAACACAGTAGCTATTGCTTTCCTTTAGATTAAAAAAAAAAAAAAAAATCCTTTAGACTCACAAAGAAACAAAGAAAATCTAAAATACCTTTGCTGTTAACTTTTCAAGTTAAAAGCAGAAAATCTATATTGCGAAATGCCTTTCCTATTGCTGTGCGCAGTATCTGCCATATCATGCACCTTAAAATAAAATATCCTGTTAACTCTAGGATTCAAGTAGTTTGCAGTTGCTTCTAATTATGAAAGGAAAAGTGGTGTTGCAGAAGAAAAAAGAAGAAAATAATACCTATATGGGAGAAAAATGAAACTTCTGACAATGACTGCATATTTCTTATTGATGTTCATATTCTTTGCACACATTTTCCAAAGATTTCATCTCAATTATTTACTCAGCATGAACAGTAAGATGTGAAACACAATGGAAAGGAGAACCACTGGATGGAGCTGTTTGTTGTGACGTTTATTTTACTCCAGGATATTAAGGACCTGTAGATACAAACAAACTCACCTTGGGAAAAAAAATGAGGGGTTGGGGGAAAGTTAAAAAAAAAGCCTGCTCTGCAAATGAAGCTGATGAAAAGTAAAGCAGAAACAGGAAAAAAAAAATATTTAAAAATTTGCCTCACTCACTGCAGTAATACACTATTCAGGTCCCTAATTGGATATTCAGTGCTTTAAGTAATGGTGCTTGCATGTGTTTCTTTTGCTTTGCCTTTAAAAATGTAACACTTGCAACACAATTAAACAAGCAATTTTTATTAACAACCAAGAAATGAATGATAGGAACTAAGATGAACAGTAAGTTTCCAAAATGGCACCAAACCCCCACTTCACTAAGCTTGCTCATGTTTTCTTCAGATGCAAGTTTATTAACAGCAGTGTAAGTTGCTCAAAATAAAAATGCAAAATCTGTGCACTTCAGCAATAAACTCTTAAACATTTCTCATTAGTACTCAGGGAATATTGGGGTTTGTGAGGCAAAAGATTTCTAAGTTTATGAAGGTGGTGATGAGGGAAGAACTAATTCCTTTATTTGTTTTATCTGTCTCAGAGCAAAGTGTGGGAAGGGAATGTGAAATATAAAGGGAAAACCCTGATAGAAACTCTAGACAAATTCAGGTTTTTGAGTTTCTCCTAGAGTTGTTCAAATAAAATAAGAATTTAATGAGGAATTTAGCAGAATTATTCTGAAAGTGGGTTAGGGTTAGGGTTAGGGTTAGGGTTAATTCCCACCACAGTCACAACTGTAGCTTTAAAAGAGTAAGTCTTCAATAATAAAACTATTAGAGGGATAGTTCAAAGATGTGTTACTGGCAATTGAGGGCAAAGAAAAATAAACCCTAAACCAGAGGGTTTCAGTTGAAAATATCTGATTTTTTTTTTTTTTTCAGGAAAAATAAAAAATAAAGGGAACTTTGTTAAGGGAGTAGAGTCAAGCTATAGGACCTCAAAAAATATCCTTAAAAATATGATAATCTTAGTCCATGTTACTATTGTTCCCTTTGCTAAAAGGAAGGGGATCATAAAACACAAGATGGCAAAAATGAAAGAGATAAACCTTTGAAGAGATCCATAAAATATTTATTGAAATCTCTTCTATGTACTCAAGAAACACACTGGGCTAGTGACAGAGATTAGAACTTCAGCATCTACACTGAGGTATGCTTAGGTTTTAACGTACTGACTATTGACTGTATGGTGAATCCTAGCAGTTTTTTTCCTGCAGTTTCTCACAAGAGTAGGGAGAAACTAAGACACCACAGAAGATTCATGTACCAAAATAGGGTTCTCATGGCTTCGTTGAGAAGAGACCCTTCTTTTCAATCTGTGGATGTTACTAATAATGTCCAAAAGCTCTTCAGTCTTGCTGAACTTTTTTGCTTATGAGGGTCGAGAAGTCTGAAGACTAAATTTATGATTACTTTTAAGACGGGAGCTTCCAAATTAAATACTGAGCTCTAAAGATGTCTCGTAAGACAAGGCTTTTTCTTTTAAGTCATCTTTCAGCACTTGGGAAACAAAAATTCTGCTTCAGTAAGTACGATTATAATGATCAATAACATTAACTATTTGTATGGCTTTGCAAATAATAAAAGCTGAGGAACATAAGAAAATCATGGTTCATCTTCTCAGGCAGATATTCCTGGTACCATCTCAGAGCTTTACCATCATAATTTCCTAGCTCCTATGAACCTTTGAAACAAATCACCCAATATCCACAAGTTCTTTCACAAGGTTAATAATAGACATGATGAAAGAAAAGATGGCCAGCCTTTTCAGTTTCAAGGAGTATGTATGTCTGGTAAAGCCATTGGCAAAGAAAGAACTGTTCAGTAAGCTGTTGCTCTTAAAAGCTACAAGTTGAATTTGGCATACATGAGTGCTTCAGTCCACCTGCACTTTCTACACACTGAAGATTGTCTCATCTTCCACGAATCGTTTGGGCTCTTCAGTGTTGGCTTTGGATTGATGTCAGGTCTGACAGTTGTAGTACTGTCACAGTAGGGAATGAAGGAGGCAGTTCTAGGAGGTAGTTGAGGGAGCTGCCTTGTAATGGTCATCCATTGTTCCCATTGCTCTCCATCCACAGCATCCTGTTGCTCCCTTCTGCCACAGTCAAGGTGCCTCTATAGGACAGGAACTTCAGAAAGTGATGCTACATACTTCTGGGTAGTTTGAAAGATGGGTAAAAGTTACTCTTTTAGCTGGAGGGAGCAGTCCTATGAAGAAAAATGAGACTTAGAAAATATCTGTTGGCTAATTCAATTAAGTAAGTTATCAACAATCTTTTCTATGCTGACATAAACAGTGTTTTAGGAAGTAGGAAAGTGATCAATTCACTTACATGTTAGTTTCAAAACATCACTTTTGGAAAATCGTAATATTATTGAAAATCTCTTTTCAGTGGGAAAATGAATCTAAAAAGATCTTTTTTTTTTCTGATGCCAAAACTTTGACAGTAAATAATTTTTACTACTTCTAAAAATGAATTGTATCACTAGGTCACCTGTTTTTTCTCTTTGTCCAGAGTTAAACTGGAATAGTAATTCTAGGAAGTCCTGCTGACTTTTCTACAGAAAATGTCTTAACCTATTTCAAATGAAATTCTAGGGAGCAGTAGTCAAGAAATAGCAAAGAAATAGTAAAAAGTTGCTTACAAAAGTGACAGGAAAAAGATGTACATGTGGATTTTCTGGTGGAATATTTTTAAATGTTGATCTTTCACTGTTTACACAGTCTGCAAGGATGTGTTCACGATCCCTCTTCAAGGGTGGAGGGACTTTCAAAGCTGAAGAAGTTTCAATGCACTTATCTTAATGATCTTCTCACTGGAGATATCCATGCGGTCTAGTCTACCAGCTAAGCTTTCTCTAATCCGTTTCAGCCACAATGAATTGGTTTATGAGTTTAACAATATGCTTAACAATATGTGTTATCACCTTAAACAGTATGTCTTTGTCTAACTGGTTTATTTTGATTAACTGGATAATGAGATATCAACTAAACAGTTGAGGGTTCAGACCTTCAAACCAAATTGGATTGAACTGCAGTTAGAAGAAATAGCTTCAATCACTTTGCCTGAAAGAAGTATTAATTTATGCCAGGAGCTGAATTCAATTCTCAGTAAAACAATAAAGTGGTGTAAAGTTACAGGGTTTACGAACTCCATCAGTCACACCTGCGCTGAAATGGCACATTGCTTACCCATACAGAGATATAAATACCTACTATTACTGTCACTCATTTTTTGGGAAGTCCTCCTGTCAACCAGGAAAATGTAATGCTTATAGATCATTCATTTATTCCATTAGCTGCAATTTACTTTCACTTTTAAGCAGGAAAAATGGGAGAAACAAACAGTATCAAGCTCATGTTGGCTGTTGAAGACTTGAAATATTGGTAATTTCTTTACTTGAGATGTTCAGTCTGCAAAAAAGAGAAGAGCTAGGTGTATTATTCACTCTCCTATGTTCAACTGCTCTGTGATGACCATTCTTAAAAAAAAAAAAAAAAACAAAAAAAAACCAAACAAATGGAAGAGGGAAATTGCTGAGATTAAAGAAAAATCCAGTAGCCAGAAATCACTGTTTTAAATCAGATTTATGTAGACATACATAAAGCAGGGAAAGGCAGAAAAAAAAGGAGATTTTTCTGCTCCGTAATTTCCGAATATTACCTAGAAATCTAATGAACCTTGACTTTCTTTTTTTTATTCCTTTTCTGCTGACTTCTATGTTCTAGAGCAATGTTTCAAACACAAAACATCATATTTTATATTATTATTTACAAATCAAGATACTTATTTTCTAAGTAGCCTTGTAGAACTTCAGACACTATTAAAACAAAAACCATTTTAAATAATCCACATGATATGCATTCATTCTTCATAGTTTGAGTATTTTCCAAAAATACCTATGATCATACATACCACAAAAACATAGTATGAAGTTACAGGTCACCTTCATCTTGAAAAATAGAGTGGATGACACCTCACTTTTTTTTTCTGGCTGTGTGACATAGTTTGGCAAATTTTGTGTACATTTCCTGAGCTACACACTATCAACTTATATGTACAAAATAATGTGCATATTCATAAATGAGCTGAAAAAAAAGTCAGCTATATGAAACAATTTATTGATTATACTAAGCTATTCAGTATAGCAATCATATTCATATTCAGTAAATCTGGCTGTGAAGGATTACAGAAGTATTCTGCAACTAAATGACTAGGTGGAAAAATGGAATTTAAAAGTCAACATATAAATGGGTAAAAGAATACAGGTAGGGGAAACCTTCCCCCACCTCCAGTTTTGCCTTTATGAATGCAATGGTGATCTTGGTGTTATTACATATAGTTTCATATAAGCACTGGCTAAAGAATGATTATAAAAGTAAAAACAAGTTAGAAAGATTCAGAAAGCAACAGGTAGCAAAGCAGAAAGCCTGTCTGAGTATAAATACTCAATAAGGCTTCATCTTGAAAGTTGTATGCTATTTGTCTCTCTTTTCTTAAAAAACATACATAAAAACTGAAAAAAAACCCAAACCCAAATCCCAAAATCTCAATGCAGAAGAAAGAGCAGCTGACTGTTACAGTCAATTGTAAAATGAGATAATTCTTTCTTCCAAATCATCCTTTGGAAATGGACATCTAAAATTTGAATTACTGGGAAAAGTTTTACTTATTTTCCACCAATAGCACTTACTGACATAACTCTTAGAGAAAGATTTTGATTTAGAAGTTTTTATTTATTTGTCTTTTAAAGAAAGTAGGAGACTAAATGACTCATTCTGAGTCTTAGCTGAAGTCCTTTGTATAAGCCAGCTAAAAGCTAAGATGATATCCTGATATTTGTGGTGTAAAAATGAGTAGAAAAAGTTAAATAAGATGATCTCAAATAGTAGAGATTTCAAGAAAAAAGGTAGGAATGCAAAATATATTTAAAACATATTCTAGTAAATTTTCACTGGTGTAAGTTATATCATCCATTTGTATTTCAGAAAGGACAGAGTCAAACACTTAGGTGGCTGGAAACATACACTGAACTCCCCCCTTCCCCAAAGAAAAAGAAAGTTAAGAGAGCAATCAACCATTACTTTTACACCTACAGAAATATTTCCTTAGAGAATGCAGGCAGATTTTCAGCTTTGCTGTTCCCATTACCAAAAAAAGCCTAAAA
>JASSUY010017138.1:0-15588 GCA_032466535.1 Forpus xanthops
TCCAGGTAGATGACATCAACTGCTCTACCCCTGTCCATCAGTTCCATAGCCCCATCACAGAAGGTCACCAGATTGGTGAGGCAGGATTTCCCCCTAGTGAAGCCATGCTGGCTGTCACCAACCACTTTGTTGTTTTCCATGTGCCTTAGCATGCCTTCTGGGAGAATCTGCTCCAAGATTTTGCCAGGCACAGAGGTGAGACTGACTGGTCTGTAATTTGCTGTGTCATCCATTTTTCCCTTCTTGAAAATGGCGGCTATATTTCCCTTTTTCCAGTCATCAAGAACTTCACCTGACTGCCATAATTCTTCAAATATGATGGACAGTGGCTTAGAAACTTCATTTGCCAGCAACTTCATTCCATAATCCCTGTTCAGAAAGCATTTTTTTTTCCCTATATTATGTGTAAAAAATCCAATTTCTCAACTCATTGGCAAAAAATCTATCAATGCAGCTATCAGAACGGAATTATTCAGATATAATTACTGATGGATCATGAATTGATATTTCAAAGTTATAAAAAATGAGTCTGATAGTTTAAAGTATATTTAAATTCAACCAGGATATGAAGAAATACTGAGCTACAATAAAACTTCAAGTAACTCCACCATGAATATATCAATCATTTATCCCATGGCCTCTAAGAGACATACAGCAAACCTTTATATGGAATTTAATTTAGCATTCTATTGTGGATTTTCATTTTTACTGTTGTTGTTTCATTGAAAAAAAAAAAAAAATTCTTTCGTACTCTTAACTGGTTTTGGTGAGTTTGAAGCAGCCAGATGCTGAGGCAACCGGCAGTTTTACAAACTGTAATGTCAGATTAACGTTACTGATAAAGACAATCTTTACTGGAGCACCTAAAAAATAATAAAACTGCCTCAGCTCAGTAATAGAGCTGTTCATTAAATGAAGACATGTTTCAGTATGGTAAGTACACTTGAATGTATATTTGCTGTCTAGTAAAACTAACTGCGGTAAACAGAATCATGCAAATGCAATATATAAGCTGACCAACATACTGTGGTTCAGAATGCCTCAACAAAAAGGGACTATTGTTCGAGGAAAAGGAAAAGCCACCCATCCCCTCCTCACAGTATCTTCTCATTAGCAGACATTTGAACTCCAGACTGTAACTTTCCCAAGGGAAAAATACATTCAAACTGGTACTGAGGTTACTCTTAGACATTCCAAGAAAATTACTTCAGCCAGACACCTGCTACCCATTCACTTCCTAGCAGTCTGCAAGCATATCAATCTTCTCAGGCAGATCTCTGACCAAAACCAGGCTTATTGTAGGGTGGTTTTCCTCTATTAAATATCCTACATACACCCAAAGGTGTGTGTGGGGGGGACAATACCAGCTGCATCAAAACCATCTTGTCAAACGTAAGTGTAAGTCCTCAGAAGTTAGGGAGGGAGGGGAAATGTAATGGCCACAATTAAAAATAATCCTGAGAATAGAGAAATACATCAGAACTATAGATCAGGAAGAAAATTAGTAAGTTATTTATTGTAAAACATCCTAATGAGAATGTACTTTGCTGGGTTTATTTAATGAGTATTAAGAATGCTTCCTTATAATTTTTTAATTGCATAATAAATTCCTTGCATTGTTTCCAGAGTTACTACTAGAATACTGTATTAGAAAAAAACTTCCTGGATTCTCTTTTAATTGAGTTAAAACAGATGGTTAATTTCTGAAATGCTAATCTACTGCTGTGAGTTCAATATTTCATGGGACTTCATTTTTGATTGACACCGAGGGCAACTTTTACAAGGCAAAGCCAATCTTGCTCTCTCCAGCAACTGATGCAGGTAGCATAGTACCCCCTGCCATATTTATATCAGACTGTGAATCACAGTCAAGTGCATAGGTTTACCCATGAAACATCATCCTCAATTCCACAATTTCAGCAAAGACATTGCACCTTTACAAACTCCTGCCTTCCATTATTTCAAGGCATAATGATTCCTTTTATTTAACTTAGTAGTATAAATCTAGGCTGTAACTTCCTATTAATTACTTTTGCAAACCTATTCCTTCAATTATTCAGTAAACAAACATAATAATTTAGTGCAAGCAAAACTGTTGCACAGCTATTTTCATACTGAAAAATAATATAAAATAATAGAAAAAAAAGTTACTTGTTTACTAAGATGTGGATGAAAACCACTAGAATGCTAAATGAAACAAATCGGCACTCTAACAGACAGGCCTACATAACCTCACATTCTTTTTTCTGCAATTAATTTTGGTGGTGGACTGAACATACCTATATATACCAGATAAAGACTTCAGATCCGCATAATGAATACATGTAAAAATCAGAAAAAGAAATGTGAAGACCTTAAGACTACCAGACAAGCTAACTGAGGTGCAGTCCCACAAAATTTCTGGATCAAGGTCTTGACAAAAAAGTAGCTCAACTATTATTTGGCATGAAATTTTCTTCTCTTTAGAGGATTTCTGACCTATCCACTGAGAATCACAATCATCTGATGGGGTCAAAAGAACAGTGTTCTGTTTCTATGTAGGTGCTTGGACAGAGAATAGAATCTGTAACGTACCACTTGGGTGATTAAATTCTTAGGAAACATCACTGCAATAATAAGAAACATGCATTTTTTCTTTTTTTTTGTGGAAACATGGTCTTTTACCTTTTGGAGATTTAGTCACATAAACATTTCTAACACTGTGAGCAGCAGAGCCTACAACGGAAAATGGGGGCATAAAGCAAAATACTCTGGGGTATTATTTTTTCTGAAGAAAAGACTATTAGCAGCTTGAAGCAGCACAAGGGATTGCCACCAGACATACCTAGGCCTTATGTCCTAAGTGAATAACATATGAATTAGTTTCTTTCTCGCATATGACATGCTAAGCACAAAATTACTTGTTCAACAATTCTTGGTAAGAGCAATTGATGATTTAATGCAGATCTAAAGGTTAATTAAATTAGAAAATAGGAGTTAGTATATAGTTGCTTATTTGCAACATTTGTTTCCCCCCTTAAAAGAAAAGCACGTGCACATATTTTACAGTTCATGAAGATGGATGACTCAGAAAATACATTATGCCAATAATTAGACTGTCAAAGGAGTAATATTTATGGAAAATTTGTAAACATTTGCATAGCTGAAAATGAAACGAAACGCACTCCAAATTGCCATGGCAACGAGTTTGTGGCTTATTTTGCCAAGCATATCTGAGTACGCAGCTTATGGCTGAAAAACTTTATGCTAAGAAACATTTATAGCTGCTTGCAGAATTTCACTGGAAGAAATCAGGAACTACATATAGGAGAAACAGAAGCAACTACAAACAGTCAACGCTACTGCAATGCAGAAGCTAAATTAGCAAAACAAACTCAAATGCATTTTTATTTAAGTCATTTAGAACTTGCATAGACAAATTACTTATGCATTGATGGGGATATCAAAGTGCAAAGAATTATTTTCGATGGAAGCAAACAGCAACATAAAGGACTTTTATTTCTGTAACAAAGCTTACAAATTACACTGTGTGAGCCAATAAATCTTATATATTTGCATAGTTAAATGCTTGCATAATCAGAAGAGTACAAACGAACTCCCGATGGTCTAACTTTCACAAAACTGAAGTTGAGAACTGTAATGACATGCTTTCCAGCTTTCTCCCATGCATCTTACAGAAAGATGGATTACAGTATCAAGAAACAGATTTAGGTATTCTATAATCACTGAAAAGCACGTTCAGTCTTTGCTTTTACTGAACTGACACAATGCATGAGAAAACACATGCAGAGTTTTCCAGGGTAAGGCAATAAATATTCACATGTATTTCCCAAAGGAAATTCAGTGTTTTCCACAGCTGAATAAATCAGTTTTCAAATTATACAACTCACACTGATACCATGTTTCAGTATTACAGGTAAATATCCCCATTCCAATAGCTTGTGTTCTTTCTTTGTCCCCTGCTGGAGATCAGGGATGAGAAATGCTATGCAGGTTTTTTTGTTTGTTTTGTCTGTTGTTTTATTCAAGGTAGGAGGCACTAATCTCTGCTGAAGTAGAAATACTTTAAGATTCAAAACAACAGCCTTATACACAAGCCTGACTTGAAGCTGACACCTGTATATGGTTAAAACCCCTACATGTATATTTAAAACATTTTGGATGACCATGAACAAATATAATTGCAAATATAGAAATAGCTTTTTGTTCAAAAGAATAAACACGGTTTTCTCTAATTGGAGAGAGAAAACAGATCAGCCTTGCACTTAGCCCCAGACAAGAAGAAGGAACCTACAGGGACCTAGAAGGGGTGAATCAAAAACAACAGCAATGAAAGAAAACTGAGCTAGAGCCCAAAGTAGTTTTACAAAGCTTTCCTGCTCAGGAAGGGCAAAGAGAGTTCATGCATAGATAAACTCTTTACATGGAGAAGTGCTGCTATTTCTGTGATAACACTGAAAAGTCTTTCTACCTAAAATGAAGGGCAGTTTACATTAAGTTTATATGAATATCCTTGAATTTCTCCATTCTGCACAACCTTTAAGCTAGGTCAGCTTTCCGCTAGGCAGGATGAAAAATGTTACAGCTATTCTGATATCAAATCTTAGAGTGCCTTTTATTGCCTGTCTATAGGGAAAATCTACCTAATTTACAGTAACCCAGAAAGTGGTCTCTCATCCTTTTGAGATCAGAGAATGGTGTACTCTTCTCTAAGAGCATTTCACTATCTTCTCTCCCAGCGGAGCAGTACCATGCCTGTACCTCCCACCCCTGTATCTGTCTGAAATCAAACTATTAAAAGTATGCCATTTGGAAATACAGTTCACATCAGTCATGCCTATCTTCTCATTAGAAAGCCACAGTATTCTTTTTAGTTGCTAAAAGTTCTGCATGCCCTATAACAATTGGTTTAATCTTTAGGAAGTAATAGAGCAGGAAGAGAAGAACTGAATCCTGGGAAGTTTTCTTATTCCTCACACCTTCATCAGGAGAAAAGAAAGGAGGCATTTTCAGGAGGCCAAGAGTGTTGCTGGGCTGGAAGGAATCCACTACCATTCACATCATTGAGGCGGAAAGTTTGGCACACTTGAGAGGAAGCCTTGAACAATGCAGGGCTTAGCAGCAGCTGGTGCTGGTATTGGGAAGCTGGACAGCCCTGACACAAGACAGGAGAAGCTGGGAGCTGCTCAGAGGGCAGGCAATCAGCAGAAACTCCAGCTGCCCCACAATGCCCACTTTCATATTTTCTGCAAAGGCAGACACAAGTAATGGAAGAAGACTGAAGTGAATCTACTGGATGCTAACTACCTAAAAATATAGCTCTGCGGTCATTCCATGGCACTAATACATAAAGACAAAAGATTGCCATACATTCACTACTTTGAATAAACAAGTAAACAGGAAGAAAAACATTTTAAAACATGCATTCTCAAGCAGAAAGTGTCATGCTTTACTAGCAATAATACATGGTATAAAAATCTATAATGTACTTCCTCTAGAAGATGTCAGCTTTATGCATACTATGCTCCAGAAAAGACGAGTCAGATGGCAAGACACTCAGCTGGGTTTTGGTAACAGAGATAGGTAGACCTGTCCAAAAGAGTTGCAGGAGCAAGAAATTCATCGCTGTGAGAGATCTGCAGTATTCCTGGAAAAGTGTGAGGACGACATTGGATCAAGTGAAGCATGGAACTGTGCCAGTTTTTTGTCAATTGAGGATCAGCTGCAGACAATTTAAGAATTGCTGTTCACTCATCCATTATTGCCATCAGCAGCAGAACTGACATAGCAGGAACTCTTAAAGGCTTTATGAAAATTCTCCCTGGCAATAATAGGACATGACCTTAAAAAAGTTGGCAAAATGCAATAAAGCTGTATCGCTCACAATTATTCCTAGCCTGGTAAAGCTACATGAGGAGAAAGTGAAATTGGGAAATTTGGCATAGAAACACCTAAGCAAAAAATACATAATAAAGCAGATCTTGATTATATATGTTTCAAGCCCAAATCCAACATCTACTCTATTTTTTTGAAGTTGTATGTACTATCAGAAATATATTAATTTTCAGAGGTCCTGCCATGAATAAAGCCCATATATCGTGAACATTTTCCATAAGAAGGCACTGAAAGAGTGTTATCTATAAGGTGCCTATGAAAATATAATCAGTTACCTGGAAATCACTGGAATTCTTCTTTCAGCTTTTATACAGCTTGAGGTATAGCTTACTGCAAGACTAGAGGCTTTGCAATAAAATCTGTATCTCGGGGGGGGGGGGGAACTAAATAAAAAAGCACTTGTAGAAACTGCTTTTTAATATGATATTGTGTTAACTGATTACATAAACCCTTCAAGTCAAGTAATGGCTTAGTCGCCCACATCATGATTAAACCATCTAGTAGAAATTGTATTTATTTTGCTTATAGGTACATTTCTCTTTCCCCCTCATTCTATGTGTGTGTCTTTATGTATGTTGTTACAGTAAGACATTTAATCAAGCCCTTTTGAAGTGGTAGAGTGGAAACAGCTGTTTCTGACAATGTGCTGCTGACATGGGGTTTAAAGCTGTCACGAGCTCCAGACTGCAAGCAGCACTAATATGTGGTTGGGATGGTAGTGACTTGCAGGTCATGGCAACTCCTTGAGGAATGCTTCTAAGCCAATCAGTGCAAGCTCAAAGTCTTAAGCTCTGGTGAGCTCTCTTTCATTTTGTACTCTTGAGGTCACACTTCAAAGCGCCCTTTCTTCTCAAAAGCCACTGGACATATGTGGGGGTTCTAGAGCAGCTTTTTAAACATTGGTTGCTTCAAGTTCTGACTTAGAAGGTTAGAAATGCAGTTTATTATACAAATGATGTCTTAAAAGTTCAATCAAAGCTGAAGCTTAAGTCAATACTTCACATTTTTGTAAAGAATGCCAATTTAAAGAAAGTTTCTGGATGACTGATTTTTCCACAACAAGGCAAGCTTAAAGCTCATATTTTAGAGTGCTTAACAACCTGTTAAAACAATTTCCTGGTTTGTGAACATTAAGAGTTGTAGGGCACCTACAAACCATCTCTGAACATAGATTTTCCTCAGCAACACTCCCACTCAGAATAATTACTGCATAAAGGTCTTGCTACCCAAAACACGCTATCATTCCTTTGTGCAGCTGAATTTATTAAAATTAGACTAATGTGATTAAGGCAAATCCAAGCCAACACTGTTAGAACAAACACATGTGATTCTCACTGGGAAAGCTCGAAAATGATTTTTCGTTCTGATCAAGGTAAACACACAATGTAGGAAAGCATTTTTTTTGAAAGTATTAAAAAAAGATCCAGGGGCTAGGGGAAGCTAATCTCTGTAGGTTACCTACAGAGTTGAAGGAGGAAAAGAGAGTCCTGTAGGAAATCATTCTTAGCAAATAAAAATAGATTCCTTCTCCAATCTGCTTCCTGGAGTTCTCTCTCCCCCTTGGCTCTCCAGGGGACTGTCAGCTCTTTGGAGCCTATTTGGAAATAAATAGACATAATCTTGAGAATGCTTTCTTCTTCACTGAAGTTTAAGACAATGATTCCCATCTCTGCAGCAGCACTATATTGTACAGAAAATACTGTTGTTTTGCAATTTGACTGGAAATTACTTTCACAGAGGATAGATACACACCTTCTGCAAATAAGGCCAATCATGAACTTTATGAAGAGAACAGCTAAGTCTCAATCTGGAATAATAATACTAGCCAGATTTGATTTTTCTTTGCACCCAAGATGCATTTCAGCTGGTGCTGTTATTGTACAAAAGTGTTTTAATTCTTTTATTCTCTGCAGAAGAAAGGTATATCCAAAAGCAAAGATGATGCTCAAGATGCGGACATATATTTTAAGGCACTTGAGCTGTATTCACTTGTTCTTCTACTAGGTATAATTTTTTATTGTTTTTGCAAATACTTCATTCATTGTAATAAAGCTTTTCACAGGGAAAAGAGTATTAGTATTTTCAGTATTTGTCAGTCCTTCCAGAATTAGTTCAATGAAGAATGAATGACACTCAGTACTAGAAACATAAAATCTTTTTATGTCCGCTTTCTTAAAAACAATGACTTGCTCATTTCAGAGAGGTTACATTTCTCCCGTATGGAAATACTATTTTTCTGGGGATGTTTTTAGCCTTCTTTGTCACAACTTTTATAAAAATGGATTAGTCAAATGAGAGTGACTCAGACTTAAAGGTATACTGATTGCTTACTGTTGTGCCCCAGTCTTGAGATACTGAAAAGAAGGTTTGCTTAGGAGACAAATGCAGGAGTGAAGACTGCTGTCTGGAAAAAAAAAAAAAAGAAACAGACAACTAAGTAGTTCTGAAAGCCATAACCCAGTTGGCCGTTTAAACCGGACTTGGGTATAGAAAAGCTCAACGGAGCAGCTGCTGGATCCAAAGGGCTTCTACATCGGGGAGTAAGGGAGAAGTACTGTGTACGAAGTGCTGCTTTATCCCAAAACCAAAAGTAGAAGTTAAGAAACCAAAGAAAGGGATGCAAGAGGAAAAACAAAGCAAGGATGCTAAGAACAAAGTTGTATTATGAAAACTCACTGAACATACAAATTCACTAACAACCAGCAAAGGCCTGAGTTCATAGTATTTCTAACATCTTTTATTGCTGCTAAGGATGGATGTGTTTCTAAGAAACCTGATCAGTTGAAGACGTCCCTGCTTATTGCAGGGGGATTGGGCTAGATGACCTTTGAAGGTCCCTTCCAATGCAAAATGTTCTATGATTCTATGGTATTTTATGGTAGTGATATTAGGGATATTGAACAAGATGTAATAATTGTAAAGAAAGTAATGCAAGAGAATGGAAATCTAAGTTTTGTTTTAGGCTGCACTAGCTGAAAATCTCTCAGGAGCCAGGCACAGATCTGATTCTTAAGAATAACTGATGATTTAGTTGTCTTACTACAGTGTGTAAGAAAGGATTGAATAAGAAAGGAGTTGGTAACAGAAAAATGGATTTTCAATTTGGAATCTGGAAGAGTGACTGAGGAACCACAGGATGAAAAAGTATCATGCTGAAAAAAAGCAGAGAGTCAGCTTATTTGGGATCCTGATCAACAATTCCCTTTTGCCAAGCACTGGAAGAGGGAAGGTTCTTGTTAAACAGATCCCTTTAGCACTTAATTATTCTAGGAACAAGGCTGATCCATTGCAGAGAATGAGACTTCGGTGCTGCCATAGTATTCTTACTGAGAGGGAATTTAGGAATACACCTCTTAGCCACTAACAGTAAACAGTATATAGGTAGGTGTATATATATGGAACTGTACATATGCACGCATCATCACATTACGTCACATTCATACAACTATTATTTTGAATTATCTGCAAAGAAATGCTTCTAGATCATTAATAAGGGATTAAAAAATATATCATTAAATCCTTCAGCACTATATTTTCATTAAGGATATTTCTTTAGCATCTTGACTCACATAATTTTGCTGAACCTTCATGTTCATAAAACAGTGACAGGATACAAATGCTATATCAAAAAAAAAAAAAATTAAATGTGGACATTTTCAAACTGTGAGGATGGTTCCAACACTGCTCTGGACTGGGCCACTTGCAGTCTCTCGGACAGTACCTGGGAACACTCCAAGAAGCCAGTTGGATCAATACTAGAGAATAGTCCTGGACACATTTAATTTAACAGTGCAGATGTAGCAATGAAGCACACAGGATTTGACTAATTTTCATTCTATACTCCTTTGGAAAATTTGGGAGATTCTGTCTTAACCATGTATGCATCACATTGCTTACTACCTAGAAAACTACGAGTGGCTTCTTTTCATCCCAATCTGAAACTATTATAGTAAATTTGAGAGCTGATAATAAAAGATATGCATGACTACTTTTGGCTATATTTTCATTCTTGAGAGATTGCTTTTGTACAGTCATCAGATGGTTGATGCTGGCACTGAAAACTAATACCTTTCCCATTCTGCATCATTGAAGTATTTTCAAATAGTCATAAACCATATGCATGCTATGCTTAGCTAGAAACTTTATCATCCCAAACATAAAAGTGAAATTATCTCTCATGAGGCCCCACTTGGAGTCCTACGTGTAGTTCTGGTGTCCTCAACGTTGCAAGGGTCGTGGAACTGCTAGAGCAAGCCCAGAGGAGGGCCACAAGGATGATCAGGGAACTGGAGCAACTCCCATATGAAGATAGGATGAGAATTTGGGGCTGTTCAGCCTGGAGAAGAGAAGGCTGTATGGAGACCTCACAACAGCCTTTCAGTATCTGAAAGGGGCCTACAAGGATGCTGGGAAGTGACCCTTTATTAAGGAGTGCAGTGACAGGACAAGGGGCAATGGGTTCAAACTTACACAGGAAGTTTGGGTTAGATATAAGGAAGAAGTTCTTTACTGTGAGGGCGGTGAAGCACTGGAACAGATTGCCTGAAGAACTGGTAAAAGCTTCATCCCTTGCAGTATTCAAGGCCAGGTAGGACAGAGCCTTGGGTAACATACTCTAGGGTGAGGCATCCCCGCTCATGGCAGGGGGACTGGCACTAGATGATCTTAAGGTCCTTTCCAACTATTCTATGAGTCTGTGATTTGTAAAGAAAGCTGAAGCTGTACTTACTTATCAGATTTTTACTTAAACTAATCAAAATTAAATGCAAGTTGCTCTAATAAACTGTTCTGATGGTCCCATCCAGCAAAAAGTATACTTAAGTCTTAACATGTAAAACTTGGCAGCAATACCTAGAAATGCTTAACTTTAATTGTACCACTGTCATCAGCTAGAAACCCTCAGTTATTTCCAAAGCTCCCTGAGAAACGTCACACATATAATCATACATGGTTTCATACAAATATCAGAAACTCAGAAATACATTCAAAGAATTTGAGAGTACAGTGAACCACAGAAAAGAGAAGAGGAACTGTACCACCTTTCAGGCAACTGAGAGAATTCGTTCAACATTAGCACATCCATGCAGAAAAAAAAAAACAAAATTCTTGCATCTGAAAGCATATGGAATCACAAAGTCTAAATCTCACAAAGTATGAACTAAAGAAATACACAGATTTTCTGAGTTTTTGTTTTGGTTAGTTTGGCGGTTTATTTTTTTTTTTTTTAAGAGATGGTGTTAAAGTGTGTAATTTCATACAAACAAGTTATTTTTATTTTGGGTGATGGGGATGACGTTTTGTTAACTTGCTTTGAGTCTTGGCTGGTGTTGCTTTTAATTCTTAGCTCTGAAAACTCTTTCATTTTAAGCCTGTCAGTTTTTAACTTTTTTCATTTGACTTGACTGAAATTGTTAACTTTAATCCTCAAATTTGGCACTATAGATTTCTGAAACAGGAATGTGTTCTAAATTTGATTTATTGCATAGACAATGTATTAGGTATTTGAAATATATTCTGTCCCATTTATATTCATGAATGTTTTTTCTCAAAATGGAAGGTAACTGAATAGAAATAAAACATTCAGTAAAAAAATGCAAAAAGAAAGTATTTTATTTCTTTAGTTCCTGATGTATTAAAATTGGAAATAAGCTTTTCTTTTTAAAAGGGGTCTGTCATATATTTTTACTTCAAGCAATAAGCTTTTCTTTCCCAGTATATAACAATCTCAGAGGTAAATAGCTCTGAGGTAAAATCATCTTTAACTCTGTTGAATACCAATGTTTTCCAGAAGTTCATGACAGAGGAAAAAGCATAAATGTATTGTTGAAAATACCATAAACAGTGGACCACAGAATTGCCCTTCATTCTCTTTTACTAGTGAAAATAGATAGAATTAGGAGAGCTTTCCAAACTTAACACACCTAAAGGCATGTAAATAAATCTTTTCCCAGTATGTTGGAAAAGTATGACTTGTCACTAGAACAGTTCACTGAGTTAACTTAAAAGTATGGGGATTGGATTGACAAATGAACAGCTTTATCTGACTATCCAATAACTAACCATTAAAAGATCATAAATAATATAGGCCAAAGTTTCTCCTCAGTCACAAAGGGTTCAGCACTGTGGCACGTTCATCAACTTACATAATGGATAATATTAAGAAGGTACTTACATTAGGTCTTAATCCTGCTGCCATTTCATAATACTTCTCAGCTTCTTCATTGAGACTGGCTTGTCTATCAGGACAGAAAAAGCCAATAGTTAAACCTCATTTTCCCTGGGTTAAAAAAGAAAACATACCTAATAAAGCATAGCTAAAACCAAAATATTGCAGCTATTCGTTTAAGGATATTACCATAACAAATGCAAAAAGTATGTCAATCTGAAAGATATATTTTATAGTTCAGAATGTCCAAAGATTTCTCTTTGCCTACCTTATATCCTTTTTAGTTCTGAAATTACATAAGTACATGCAGGAGAGAAATGAGGAAGGCAAAAAACTCAGCTGAGACAAAACCAGAGACATACCAGTCCCCACCACAGGAAAATCTGGCTTGCTTTTTTGTAATTAGCCATACTTTCACAATAAATTATGAAGCTGCAGACTATATAATAATGCAGTTCCCTTTCACTGTGCCTTCCCTATTATTCTAGAAGGGGGAAAAAAAATAAAAGAAAATCAGAGAATACAAAGATTTTTCAGAAATGGGTTTTCAGGATGCAGGGAATTCATTCAGATGATAGAGTTCTGATTTCAACATTTACATACATCAGTGAGATGGGATTTAAATTTAGATCTCATATTCCAGGGTGAGTTTCTTGGGTTTCTAGGGTGAGTTTCTTTTACTTAAAAATGAGTTTCTGGGTATGAGAAGCACTATCAGCATAGTTGGCATCTATATTCTCACAGTAGTTTAAGTTTTATTTGTTCCCCTGAGTTTTCAGTTTAATGCCTTCAAATGAAAATGAAATACATTGCCACAGAAATCCAAACACATTTTTGTCTCAACAGGCCCCTTTCTTCTCTTCTCTCAAATTCTTCTCTTCTTCTTTTGTCTTGTTCTTAATTTCCCTCCAACTATTCATTGTGGCTACTAGTCCAATGAATATCAGACAAACACATACACAACATGAGAAGGATGTTAAACATGCAAGAACAACCAAGCAGAACTATCAGGCAGACTATCTTCTACTAAAATTATCTGATTTTTATTTGATAAAAATTTTTTTAAAATTTTTTTTATATGAATAGTAATTTTCCTTCAGAGGGGAGTTAGGACAGAAATTCTTCAGCCTATTTGTGTTTATTATTGCAATTGCAGATGTATTTCTGTGATACATAATGGAAAAATTGGAAAACAAGGGTAACACTGAGTAAGGTTGGTTGTTTTTTCTTTTTTTCTTTTTCTTCTGCTTCCTGGAACAGTTACTAGTTCACAGTGTATCAATCAATCAATCAACTGAGCACTTGTCTATGGAGATTTTATAT
This sequence comes from Forpus xanthops, assembly GCA_032466535.1. Taxonomy (NCBI): domain Eukaryota; kingdom Metazoa; phylum Chordata; class Aves; order Psittaciformes; family Psittacidae; genus Forpus; species Forpus xanthops. Next base: position 13,385 of record JASSUY010017138.1, read on the forward strand.
TGTTCATTACAGGACATTTTACATGCTTTGCTATTCAGTGATCAAATTGTATTCTAATTTTATGTTACCATCTATCCAAACTTTAAACTTTAGCCACATAATACATGATAGGTAATTAATCCCAATCTACACGTTTTGACAGTTATTGGTCTTGAGAGGAGAAAGGGAAGAAGGATAATTGCTTTGAAGTTTCCCACATAATTCATGTACAAGCTGAAACCACTTCTTGGCTAACAATTTGCCAAGTAGAACCTGGTTTATACCTGTTAACTATTTAAATTACTTTGCACATGTATCATTCACTCAGTGGTTCCAGTGATTAGGAGTGTCTAATGACTGTCTAGAAATTTAACCTGTCATTTAACCTGCCTCTGAATCACTCCTGCTGAGCATTAATAGTACTTGAAATGACTTGGAGGGGTGGGGGGAAATCTCATACTTCCAAATTTCAGGATTTACTACAAGGCATATAAAATGAAAAAAATTAAACATGTCACAGAGCTTTTTTTTTTTTTTTTCCTCCCTTATTTTTCCTGTTTTCACAAAGCTGTCAGGAAACAAAGCATTTCTGAATGCGGATAAATTCTGAACAAACAAGGTGCCTTACCCAGGAGGCAGATACAGATGGTACACTTCACCTCCAAAAAGTGTTGTTGGCATATGAGCATGGAACAAATTAAAATCCTGTCTCCTTTTAGCCCAGTAGAAATACATGGCTTGCTTTCCTCCCACATGTACATCTTGAAACATGGCTCATTAATTCCTAAGTTGAAATCAGTTTGAAATTATAGCTCTCCATTAAAAATGGTTTATAGAAATTAATGCACAGAACAGTAAACCAGTGAGGAAAATGCCAGTTCCATTTCTGGGGCATTCAACAGCTCCTTTAGTTAAGATACAGCAGAATTCTGGTTCCCATTTTCACTGGAAATCTAAACTAGAAATTCATTATGTTAAGCCTTGGAATGGCTTTCCCTTGAGAAAAATTAAAGGCACAGAGGCAGAAAATTGCAGTAACCCTACGCCACTGAGCATTAAAGGGCCTGGATCAATGTCAAACAATGGAAGGACACTACTAAAGGAATCATAATTCATATTACAGTAAAATATTAAATAAAATGTTGATAATTACACAGAATGGAAGAAAAAAAGCAAAGGCAAGTCTGGAAGACAGTTCCTTTCATAGCTGCAAGTTATATTTTAACCTGTATCCTAAATCTCTTCATGAGGACTGACCTTGAAAATATATCTGATTTTATCCATTAACACCTAGTATTCAATCTTACTGTAAGGAACAAAAATGTCTCTTCTTTTTATTCTCTCATATCTCTTAAGCTGAGCCTCCAGACCTAACAGTTCCCTGTTTTTTGTTCCAGCTGACTGCCAGTAACGCCTCACAAATTTGCTTGACAACACATCGCTCTTCGTGTCTCCTGACACCCAGTTACCTTCAGCTTGCATTTATTTTGAACCTTTATGTTGATCACTGGAAAACATACTGCTTTAAGAGAAAAATAACACTAATGCTGACTGGTTTAGACACATAAACAAGTGAATTTTAACCTGCCTATTGCTTGGTATAATGTCTTAGTCTGTTTTGGGTTTTTTTAAAGTGAAATCATGGATGTCAGTGAGGCAATAATGATCAATCTTCAAAGAGATTCCTATTTTAAAATATGAATGTTCGTATTTAGCATTCTTAATAGACCTTCTTGTGTCACAACAAAATTAAAATCGTATTCCATACATGTAGACCTTCATGCAAACTCATCGTTTACATAATTTACATAGGTCTATAGTTACAAACTTAGCCATGCGTACATGCATATACATATTTAAGCATATGGACAGTGATTAAAGAATGAATAAAATCTGTTTAGACAATGACACGGAAAACCAAAGACAATGTCATGTCGTATTGCTCTAATTGAGAGTTCTGTTTTCAAATAGCTAATAAGTATGCCGTAACTTCATGTAATATAAGTGCTTTCCAGGACAACCCACTTAAAGAAGCATGAAAAGAAACAATTGCTCCAACAAAATATGCTTCTAAGCAAAGCTCTTTTTCCTATGCTTGTTCTCATTTGGAGACTATGTGAATCTTTTTCCTGTTTCTAATTAGTAGAGTGGCAAAATCTTGGAGCAGATTCTCCTGGAAGGCATGCTAAGGCACATGAAAAACAACAAGGTGCTTGGTGACAGCC
>JASSUY010017139.1:0-20450 GCA_032466535.1 Forpus xanthops
TCACAGCAAATCCAGCTAGGAGGATTCAGGCTCCTGGTGGTCTTATACCAGTTTTCTGGTTAATTTAACTCAAAATTAAACATGATGAACACTAACAATCATAAGTTGTACTCACTGTGCATGTTAGATACAATGCACATGTATTGAGTTACTTCATACAAAAGAAACAACATCTTTTCGCTGGAATTCCTTCTGTAAAGAAAACCTGCATATTTATCAAGCCTAAAATCTAAGTGTTTCAGGCAAACTGGTATTTGACAAATCCCCATATGTAACTATCTCCTTTAGGTGTCCTGGAATGAATACAGGAACAAAAAAAACTGCTGCTGTTCACTATGCTATTTCCTAACCTCATGGACCTTTTATAATTCCCAAGAAAAGAAACTGTGTGAACTAACGGCAATTAATTGGAGAAAGTAATGAAGTAAAAACAGGGGGTGGGAATAAAGATCCCCTTTGAAAAGGCAACTAACCATTTACAGTTCATTAAGAAGACGGAAGTCATCTGAACTTCCAGAAGCACAAGGCAAATTTTGCATACAAAGTTATAAAAAGATGCTTTAATACAAGAAAACACTAATTATCATGGGCAAGTTCCTGCAACACTTAGAGAAGAGCATTTCAGATGACTCACACAAGAGCTACTTAATAAGAATTACAGAATCCAGCTCCGCTTGGATAAACTTTCCAGTCTCTCACGTAGTCATTAATAACTGATATTTATTTTAATTTGCACTTTATTTAAAGAAAAATGCAACATATGAAAAGATGGCAACCTGTAACTGGACTAAGACTTATTATAAATGAGGTTATTTTAATAGCTTGAATAAATATTCAGTGATGGAAGTCCCCAATTAAGTATCGGAATTGGTGCTTGACAAAGTGCTGAAAAATCTGCTGCAGTACAAACCTCTTTTGCATTTTTCAACTATCAACCAATGATTAATTCACTGGAGCTTAGTAAAATGGCTTGGAATTGAAAAAGTAGAAGATGGTTAATATCTCCTTCTGTTTGCAAATTGTCAAAGTATGAAGGAACAACAGCTATTTATTGTAAGATTCTGACCAAAAGAACAATCAGAAATAAATCCATTCAGTTAAATACAGTGAACCATTTTATATAGGCAGTACAGAAACATTTTCTTTAATTAAAAGAACTGTTAAAATACATTCTAAATTAAATTAATTTTAAGCTAAACCTAGATAAAATCCAATAAATATCACTCGCAATTTCATAATGAACGCAGAAGAATCTTATCATAATAGATTATAAAAGAAGAGAGCTTAATAAATTTACCCAACATATCATCTCAGTTTAAAAACTTACCATATTTAATGTAACACTATGCAGTAACAACCTACTGCATCTTAATATCTACCCAGAACTTAGAATCTGTTCTTTAGGAAAAGAACTACATAACAGATCCAAGAAAATGCTATATATAAAATGCCAACAAAATAAGGTTTCCTGTAGTTAAAAATCAGTCTAGACTACTTTGGTCTAGTATATCTAGAACTACTGAAGCTGGAGGAAGAGGCCTGGATTATATCACTACTATATTAAACCAAAGCAGGAGATGCAGTTTGTCTGTGTTACTATATGTGTTACTGCAAGGTTAACACAACAGAATGCTTTACAAAGATCTGTGCTAGTAAATGTTCCATCTCAAAATGGCATCTAGATAGTCCAAAATTATCGACACAGAAATTAAGGTCTATTTTCAAAGCCTCACAGTATTAAATACTGATTCTATGCTGTTATTTACCCACTTTTTAAGTAGTATATGGCATCACAAACAATTCAGAGCCCTGGCTGAAGCAGATATTTAATTAACAGCTATTGAAGCAGGTTCTTCAGCAACTCTGAACATGGTGTTTCTTAGGCAAGTTTTACACTACAGTCTGAATTTGAGCACAGCACATCTGAAGTCAAACTCTGTACACAGGCAACTACATGAACATGCTCACTGAAAATTATGCTGGCATTCTCAGGATCAAGTACAGACATGAGAACATACACTTCTGTATGTATTAGAATGTTTTAAGGGGTGAAAAAATGTTGATTTTATATAAAGCACATTTCAAAGCAACTTACAGAGGTCAGGACACTACATCTTCCTAAGTTTCCTTCAGGTTTTTCTTCATAAGACAGTTCAACTACCAAATGCAATAACTAAGCAAACAAAAGTTTGTTTCTCACTAGAACTGGTCTCCTTCTCTATATATTTCCCAGTCTGCCCAGGCTACTCTCAAATACCCACATCATCCACCTGTAGCATCCTTTGCTATCATTAGTTAGAGCAACAGACAAGCCAGTTAGCCAAATGTTCGTACCTGTTCACTTGCCAACCAACAGCCACCACTCAGCACAACAGAGGCCTAGAGGTCACTGCCTGTCCATAGGAGGGACGGCAGGCTTCCTTTCCTTCTACCAGATCATGATGCTTTAACTCTGACTCTTTCAAATTTGGTTCAATGTGATTAATCATTCTTAAGGCCTCAGCCTTCAAGAAACAGGGCTAAAAACCTCATGATACCACACAGTTCTAGGCTTGGGGAAAAAAAGAAAAGTGTACGTGACAGACATTACTGAGTATACTAATGAAAGACATTCACTACTGCGATAAAGGTAGTGCCAGGCCCAGATAAATTAAGCATTATCAGGGCACAGTGAACTGCAAGGGAGCATCTGATTTTAAGCTTTCAGCACAGTAGTTGCTATGCGACAACAGTCCCACTGCATAAGCAGGAGCTTCTTTTCTTTCAAGAGCAGCTATTTAAATGGCAGTTCTGCACTAATAGCTACAACTATTTACAGCACAAATCTAACATGACAGCAGTCATTTAAACTGTTTCTTGGACAGCCTGAAATTACATGATCGTGAACTGAGATGCTACTTTCTGACACTAAGTCAGAAGAGGGCAGCCTTTAAAACACCAATGAATGACCAAATCTAACTTTGCTCCATAGCTACTTTCATGGCATGTTTCGTAAATTTGATCAATTTACTTAACTGCACTTAAAGGATATTAATGTATCTAGGTTTAAAAGTGTGACATCACCCTAATTTACAGCAGTTTTAATAAATAAGGCTTCTAAAAGGTATCCTGACATTCCTAAATAATGCTGTCATTCTCCTTATGCAAGCAACTGCTGGAAGTGTTCTCGACTCCTATCCAGTTCTTCACAAGTCAGGTTCAGATCATCTCCTCTTCCTCACAAAGGGCTTCTCCTGCATTTATTTACTCCCTGAAATCTTCTGAGGTTTGCTATTAACATGCGCAAAAACAGTACAGATACAACAAAGCTTATTAATTCTAAATGCCTACAAGTAGCAGGTGGAATACTAAAACAAAAGCCTATCCAAAACAATTTTAGACACATCTAAATGCATTGTGTCCAATTTGTATGACAAGGTGAAGCACTACACACATTGTAGTTCCTGTATTTAAAAAACAAAACTCAAATCACATTCCATCAGTTATTTCATTCCTATAATCTCATTTTTTTCCTGCTATGCCCCATTTAACAACTAAGCCAGAACTCCAGCATTTTTGAGAATAAGTTCTAGTAGAAATGTGTGCAGTACCATCATTTAGTTGTATTATAGTAGGCCTTAAAATACTGTATTGGAACCACATCCAAATCACCATCAACCTTCAAATAAGATACAACACAAGCAATCAAAAACTCAACACAAGTTTTGAAGAAGTGTTATTTGCATTTCAGGGATTCCTTTGGGAGGAAAAAAGAGCAGAAGAGAGACTTTTAGGATGAGAGGCACTCCAAATTCCAGTCATCCCTTTGATTTGAATGACCATTACCAGCACAACAGGAAGAAACATTCCCAAGATCTCAGATGACTTTGTTTGACTTTGTGTCCTTAATGCAATGCCAGCGCTTCAATGAAATCTAAAACTGTTCCCACACATACAGAGTAGTTCAAGCAAAGTCTGGAAATGTTCTTACACTGGGCAAATCCATAAGAACAGACATACCTAATACTCCTTAACAAACTTCAATGAAGTTCCCTGTTTATACCTTAACTTTTCAGGTTTCAAATCTGTAATATTTATTGCTGTTCAAATTAAAATTAAATGTTTAAAGATTTAAAGCAACAGAAATAATCTGGATTTACTGAAAATTTTATTAAGAGTTAGTCCAAAAGGCTGTCCTCTCATGACATCATTACTATCCTTACATTGGATAATGCAAAGTTTACACAAACAGCAAAAGCAACCTTCAGTGCAGACATTACAAATATATCTTAAGTAACCTCTTAAGTACTTAAAACTACAGCTGTTACTTGTAGATAGAAACATTTCATCCCTCTACTCAACCTGCCCATTACAATCCCCATCACACCTCAGAACTCTATTATTTAAGTCCATCATGGGGAGGTGGGCAGGATGGAAGGCCAATACATGTGCACAGGACAATTCTTCTGAAAACCCACCAGCTTCTCTTCCCTACAAGAGTTAATCCTCAACAGCAAGGGTAACTAAGACAGCAAGTGACAATTTCCTACAGAGATTTTCCCCCATGAAGCAATAAAAAAATCCCTTGACACATTCCTCCAACCCACCTCATGTCCTGGATATAGCTTTACAGTGACAATAGCCAGTGCCATAGTTAAATTTTTTTGTGGACATGTGACCTCAAAATCATTCCTGCCCTATGCAATATCCAAGAAGTACCCTTAGGTAATTCCTATCACAATTGGATGTATAACTCTACGTCAACAATTTTTGGTAAATTATCTCAATCCACCCATTTGTCCTTAGAGAGTAAAGTCTGTTAAAGAAGCCTGTCCTGCAACCTAGCCAACACTTTTCCAAACTATTTTATCACATTCTCCCCCTAATTACTTTACAGAGTGCTTCAAATGACTTTCTACAGCCATTTAAGTTCACTCTGGACAAAAAGGTGGCACAGGTTACATATTCTGAAGCAAGAATATCTGGGACAATGCTGGATTCTCACGTAGTATAGCACCCTCAGAACACCACAGCTCAAATCCTCACTTTTAATGAAAGCTTGTCCTGGCCTGAGTGTTGGCTGAATAGCAAGTAACTAGTAAAAGTGTGAGCTGGGGTTAGCTTCACATTTCTCCCCTTATTCTATTACATGACAAGTCTTCCCAGTAATGTCAAAGAATTACTCACACAACAGCATACTTCTCAATTTTAATAAGGCCTAAATATAGGCTAGTATTTCAAGTGTTTATAGTGTGAGATCTGTTTGAAGTTTCAGTGTTAGAATCTGATGTTTGCACAAAGACATCTTAAGACAAGGTAAAAAATATACATGTTAAATAATTATGTACCTTAGGCCTTCATGGTAGTGTTTCTGGAAAATCTGGGTACCTTGCAAAGTACCACCCGATTATTAAGATTTTGTGTGTGTACACATACATAGATACATATAAAAAATCCTACTGAGCATACTTTATTCTACACTGCTAGAAATTGGTTTTGTTAGTTAATCCCTGCTTAAGTACAGTATTTTTCATCTGCCATACCACTTCTCCAACAGTGAGGCACTGGAGTTGTAAATGCTTTTAAAACAGGGTAGACAGACCACAGCCATTTAAAGCAGCACAAAGAGATTCCATACAACCTTCACATGATGGGATTTTCTACAATCTTGACTTTACAGTAGATGCTTTTCCAACTATAATGCAAAACTAAGATAAGTAATGTGGGAAAGAAAGAAAGCAGCAGCATTTTGCAAGAGAGCTCATACAGCTCTATTTCTCAGCCCTATTCACATCTGAAGGATTCCTAGGAAGGACAGACCATGGAATGAATGACCGATTTTGGAAAACTGGATCTGGTCTACAGGCTGAAAGCTTGAAAACCAGCACTCAGAAGTGTACTATTAAACTCTTCTACACCTCCTTCCCAACAAAGAAGGGTCAGGATGCAACAGTAGTTTCTAAAAATGTTACATTACTCAGGTCGCTTCCTTACCACTAATTGAGCTTCTGTAACTGTAGTAGTGTTGGACACTGTTACTTTGTACCAGTTTTTCATACTGAAAATCCCTCAGAAGACAACTGGCTGACATAACTTGTTTCACACCATCACCTTGCCTAAGCTACATGTGACACAACACCTTGCTACAGGTTGCACTTCAACTACACATTAGTCTGAAACAGCCATCCCGGTACACTTTTGTAATCAGAAATGTACAAAGTGTCTACAAAATATTTCCACTGTCACTGAGGCTGCTCAAGACCTTTTATCACAGCAGTACAATGCAAAACAAAGAGCTGACGCAGCAAGTGCTTATTTATTGCTCTGAATATACAGCTTATTCAGAGCAATAAACGCACTGAAGCCATTGCAAATTGTATCCAGACCTATACCAAGTTCCAGACAGATGCAGACACCAAATAGAAAGTCAGAACCAAAATGAACTGTAAGAAGGACTCCAGTATTCCATATGCTGTCCTGCTGCTGCAGAACCAAAGCGTTAGGACCAAAACAGAACTATGATTTCTGCAGCCTCTGGCATTACTGTGACTGAGGGTCCCTTTATTCTGTGCAGGTAAACGACACGTGGATGATGACTGAAACCAGACTACAGCACATGTCAGAAAATCACTTCTGTTCAAATTTGCCTGACAGCTGTTCAGTAGCCCTCAAAAACTTAACTCTGTCTTCTGTGCTTTTCAAACAGAATGCTGGATCACACTATGTAACAAACTCCTTTTTTTCATACGGTGTCTGCAGCAAATCCAGCACTAACGAGCCCTTTTAAACCAGTGACCTGTGCTGACAGCGTAGCTTTGGTTGTCTCTGATCAGTGCTATCCTACCATGTTACAATGATATCTGAGGAATTATTAAATACACCCAAGCATTCAAGATGTGAGAAATTACCTCAGGAAGTGACCTACTCCTATAAGGACTGCTTTGGTTGTAGCAATGTCCAGACACTTTACAGCCAGAGGCAGAGAAAGTAGATCAAACCTGTGAACAAAGCCTTGCATGGCACATCCCTGCAGGCCAAGGAGTCAGGGTTGGCTTCTTACCTCAGTCACAAACTCTCAGATAGAAACGAAAGATAAAAGACAATTTAGCAGTTCAAGCTCTACAATTATTAGGCATCTAGGACAGAAGCTAGAAAAAACAAATATAGTGAGAAGTAAACAAGTTTAGTGCTTGAAAGGGGGAGGAAAGACTGACCACTCCCAAGAAAAGTATATACCACAAATTAAAGTGCCCATTTTACAAGCAAGATTTTTCTTAATTTCAAGTGATCCGAGTCACTAACTGGCGTATCCTTAGAAAATCACTTTCCTTAGTTTGGGCAAGCGTCACAGACATTTTGCATTGTACCAAACCACAGGCCACACACACAGTTGGGCCCCAGTCTGCTAGAATTCCAAAGGAAACATGAAGCCGAAACAACCCAAAAGCAACAATTTTCCCAAGAGTCATCTATGGCCAGCTGACTTCACTAGATACAAGTGTGTGAACATGTATATACTCTGGGTGCTAACACACCAATCTCTAAGCATCTTTTCTAGAGTTGTGCATGACTAAACTCACCAGCAAGAACTCACTGCCATGACATTAAGCCCCAAGACTGAGGTTCTCTGCACAAACCAGGGAAGCACCAGTCCAGCTGCCTCAGTTCAACTGAGCAGACTATAATTCATCACAAATGAGAATCTGAACACATCTACCAAAAATGCTGCCACCTATTCAAGTTTTACAGGAAAATAAGATAATTTTTGATCCTCTGTATTTGCAAAAACTTCATAGAGCACAGAGATTATAAAAATACTTTGTCTGACATTATATACATACCCTCGATTCAGATTCTTAGCTTTCTTGGAGAAGCAGCTGAATTAAGGTCAAGTATGGAAATCCAAATCAGAAGAACAGAAAGAGAGACTGAATATAAATGTAAAGTTTTAGCACAGTAAAGCAGACCTGTCAGATTATAATGCATTAAGTTTGGTGACTAAATACTGCTGTTTAAGAGTAGCTGTCAAATGCCCTTACTTTGACCACACTGTACTAGAAATAGAAGTCATCATGGCCTGAGACATTCAGGTGAAATCACTAACATTCTATAGACTCAAAACAACTACAGACCTTCATTCTATGAACTCCTTTACAGCAGACCTGCCCCCAGCCCTCACCTCCAGTATAATGTGAAACCTTTAAATTTAGCACTATCACAGTCCATATCAGTATCCTCCTTTTCCACTCACAAGCTAAATTAAATCCAAGTTGGCCAAAGTATTTTTAGCTAGTAGCATCTTCAGCATCTTGTTTTTTCCAATTTCCTACAATAATCGCCATGAACCCTACCAGGGGAACAGTTACAGCCCAATTTTCTTTACCTCCTTTCCTTAGTGTGGAAAAGAAAAAAACTAAATGAGTTTACAAATATAATCTCAAAACCAGAAGATTACTATAGACCACATCATCAATGCACAGCTTCACATGCAAAAACTATGAAGCCATACTTAAAAGAGCACCATCATTCCTCTTGATCAAGGCCCTGGGAACTTGACAGTTCCCCAGCCATACATAGTATGGCACTCCTCCACAGCAAGCTGACAAAATGGGGAATTTTTTAACAATGAATCCAATCCAGTCTTGCTAGAACCTGTCCCTTACCACTTCCTGCTTTTCAGCTTCCTCCCCAAAAGAAAGGATAACTTACTATGGGGATATTCTACAAACTATTCTGCAAAGTTCACTACCACTACAGACACCTTCCTCTTTTTTCTGTGGATTCTCACTTTTCCTGTAACAAGCTCGGGGCAACACACATCAAAATGTGGTTGTCAAGCAACCTTTGTGACAACAAAAAGGGTTGTCAAAGCAGCAACCCTTTTTTCTAGTTAAAGAACTGTGGGATCTGAAATAATTCTGAAAACAGTTACTAATTATTTCATGAAAAGTTCATTATATTCTTCACAAGTTCACAACTCATGTATCAGAACAAGTATTATGGTGAACTATGATGACTATCAGTGATTGTCAGTCCCAGGACAGGAAATAAAAGCAACCTGTCTTGGGGTGTATGAGAGAAAAATTCATAATATGGCTGAAGTTGTTTTTAAACACAACTCAGGATTCTTAACCCAGCAAAATAAAGTCACAGGTTTGTCATCTCAGATTATAAAATGTGCATAGTGTGAGCAAGAAGGTTCAAGACAAAACACTCTCACTGATATCCACTCATAAGCTATTCAAAGGAAGGAAAAGAAAAAGTCCTTGTAGCTTTCTAAATGGATTGTTGTGACAATACAGGACATGTTGCAGGACCAAGAATCTTGCACACAACCCCATCTGCAGACATTATTTCATTCAGTAAGAAGTCTTCCCAGCAAAAGTAATGCCAGCAAAACTGGAAAAGATTCCTCTTGAGGCCCTGAAGGTTTAAATACTAAGTATCTGTCAATAAAATACTCCAAGGACACTACATCTTAATATATTGGCAAAGATACAGTAGAAAGCAGCAGTTTCATTTCCTGGAGTTAATTTGGATTCTCTGGGTTATTTCAGGTAACATCCCACGTATACATGCTTTGGCCTAAATTACAATCAAAACCAACATATAAAATTATGCTATCTCATTAATGTTGTATGATCCTAATATCAGAACAGCACTGCACTCAGTGTCCTTGATTCAGCCTTTAAAAAAATCATTTAACCTCCCCTAACACTTCAACATTACCTCCTGTATTTTGTCCAATCAGTTCTTTCATCTGAGAATGAAGCTTTTTACCAGAGTTGTAAATGCTCCATCACTGGCAGTATTCAAAGCCAGGTTGGACAGAGCCTTGGGTGGCATGGTTTAGTGGGAGGTGTCCCTGCCCATGGCAGGGGGGGTTGGAACTAGATGATCTTAAGGTCCTTTCCAACCCTAACTATTCTGTGATTCTATGATTCTAAGCTGTTTTGGCCTCCCAGCTTTGTAAGGCACACAGCGTAATCCTGAGAGCAAATACTTGACATCTACCCTTAAACCTTTGCACAGAAAAATCTAATTGCATTTCAGAGAAATACAGACACCAAAAAGGCAGAAAAGACCTCCACACAGAACAGACTCTGCTGCCTTATCTTACGGCCTGAGAACAAGTTAATATTATCTGGACAAACTTCAAGTATTTCATAAAAGAACAAACTATCTTTTAGTCTCAAAGGAAAAGCAGACTCGATTGACAGGTTTCTCTTTCTTCAGAAAGTACTTTCTATAAAAGTAAGAAAGACCTCAAAGAAGGCTGATGGAGGGAGTAACTTAGAACAAATCAGAAATGTTCTTGGGAGTAAAAAAACAAAAAAACAAAAAACCAACAAAACTGGGAAAGAGGCACAGGCCCAAAAATGAAGGACATATGGGTTCCACTGCCAGTTTTGATACTTTCTGTGGAGCAGCAGCCAACTTACCTAATCGCTGTGCTTCAGATCTCTCCCTACCCTCTGCTCCTCCTTCTCCTTTTTGACCATATTGTCTATTTCAGCTGTTCAACTCTTCATGGCTAGAAATGGATCTAAGAACGCATTCAAAACACACCCAACAAAATTGCGCCTCAATGCATTACGTGAAATACCAAAAAATGAAGACACTTGAGATAATCACTGAGTGATTATCGACCAGTACTAACAAACCTCTCACCAGTAATGCATATGACTAACAGGATGCCTTTTTATTTTGTGCTTTTAAGTGAAACAGGAAAATAAGCACAAAAATCGAAGGAAGTTAGGGTTACCTACATAAGAGACAAATAAATGTGAACTACATTACTATTTAGAGAGACTGGGCCGGGGGAGAAATCCGACTAATCTGACCGGAAAGGAGGGAAGCGCCGTCTGCCCTTAAAAGCCTCCACCCAGGAAAGGGAATCCCAGTGATTCACAAGGAAATACAGGAAAAAGAAAAATCACGTCGGAGGTCTATACAGCCTGGAAGGGTAAACACTACAGAAGGAACGTATGTGGCTAAGCACACAGAGGACTAGCACCTAGTTCAACCTAAAGAGACCGAGGTATCAACAGCGGGATACCGCCCAACGCCACAGGCACCGGCCGTGACCTGCAGGCCGGCAGCCGCAGACCGCTGCGCCGGGATCCCATCCACCCGCCGTGCCCTTCCCGAAGCCTCGGCGCAGGGTGAGTGCGCGCGGGGCCCGGCCCGCAGCCCGGCGGAGGAACGGGGCTCTGGAAGTCCGCAGTGCCCCCGCAGAGTCCCCGCTTCGCCGCCGCGCCCCCGGAGCCTGCTCCAGCAGGAGGTACCCCACGCCAAGGCCCCCGCCGTCCCCTCGCAGGCCCTGCCGCGGAGCCCCCGCCCAGACCCGCTTCCCCCACCGCCTCCCGCGCCTCACCTGCACCTGCTCGCGGAAGCGGAGCCGCCCCGCCGCTCCCTACGAGAAGCGACAGCAGAAGGACGAGCCTGAGCGAGCTCCGGAGTCCGAGGGGCAGCGGGCGGCACCCCCACCGCCCGGCACCGCCGCTGAGACCCCCGCACTGCTGCATGCCCTCCGCTCCCGCCCAGAGGCGCGGCGCCGGATGAGGGGTTCGAGCGTCTCAGCCTCTCCAGGGAGCCCCCGCGGCAGCCGCTGCTCCCCGCCTCCACGGCGCGGCCGCCCGCGGCATCGGACCCACCGCCCGCTCCCCTCACAGACCACCACCAGCCCCTGCGGACGCCGCCGCCGCCGCCATCTTCCGGGCTACCTGACCGGGAGGGGGCGGGACGCGTTGCTGATTGATAGCCCAATGCGCCAATTGATCCGCGCCTGACGCTCAGGAGGCGGCATCACTGGCAAGGACGGGGCTAAGCCGTGACTGACTGACTGGCCAGCCAGTCGCTGCGCACAGGGCAAGCGGGGCGCGTCGGCCCACCCAGCCAAGCTCCGGGCGACGGCAGGAGGGCGGGACTCCCCTCGGAGTGAAGGCCCGCTCCGCCAACCACGTGTCGGCGCGCTGCCGGGGGCGGGAGGAGGCGGGGCTTGGCCCCTCCGTGCGCAGGATACGCGGGGGTCAGCGGGAACAGCGCCGCCTGGAGGAGCGGCTCCTGACCGCAGTGCCCCAGCCCGGTCGGGGCGACCCTGCGGTAGACACAAGCCTTTCTGAAGCGGAAGGCCGGGCGAGGAACCTCGAGAGAAGCAGTGGAAGGCAGAGCCTGGTTCCCTCAGAAGCCCCGGAGCGGGGCAGGCACATGGACACGTGCTGTTTCTTACATCACCTCAGACGGTGTGCCTGCATTAGTCCTGCTCCTCTGCAAGAAGAGGAGGGTGATTGATGAGCCTCAAATTAGACAGAGATGGGCATAAACCACCCTCTGCAGCCTGTGCATTTCCAAGGCTGGAAATGACCTTATTAAATTAATGATAGAGGCAGGATTCTGAAATAAAAGAGTATTCTGGCTGAGGTTTGTAATTCTGAATTTAGAGGAAAACGAGGTGACAGCTTAAAGTAGCATAAATGGAAGTATTAAACCTAAGGAAGCAGGGGGGTTATATAATGAGGAAATAGGGAAATACCTTACACTTAATAAAAGTAGATTTCCATTTTCCAAGTAATTTAGCAAAAAGGCTAATTATGTCACAATTATATAATGACTTTGGGAGCTCACATTGTCCAAAGAACTGTACAATGAGTACACCCCTGGGACTTCATGAAAGGAAAGTTCTGTGCTCAAAGTACTACTTGCAACATGACGTTCAGGAAGACACAACACACACCTAAATCCCTCTCTGTCCTTAGGAGTGTTTTCTCGTACAATAGGGATGCACTTAAAACCAAACCACTTGCCTCTTACCAAGTCTGGGTCTACCCCCAGACATCCTCTCTCTGACCCATATTTTTTGAAGTGCTCTAATTAGGTTTTGATCCAAGGGAAATACTTCACTTGAATGGAAGCCTTTTGCTGTTTTAGTAAACTATTATTAATGCATTATGCTGCTTATTATGAATTATGTTTTATAAGCAATGTAAAACAATGTCCCAAAGTACTCCTTGTCAGACTGTCTGTAGATTTTATGAACTGGGAAGGGCAAAATGTTGTCCCTTCCCTTTAAAATCAGTGCTACGAAAGATACAATATGTAACACAAGATTGTTTGTTTCACGTACAAACAGCCATCATCTCAATTCAAATAGCTCTGTACTGATGGAAAACTGATGCTGGCGACAAGCATGCAGTCAGGTCTTTATGTACACTATAAATATCCAGTAAAAACTTCCAGGTTAGTCCTTTATTCTTTTCACTCTGTCAAATCTCCCTGCACAGAGTACAGATATCAGAGCTGGGGCCTCTGGATGTGGATGTGTCTCCTCCCAGTTGACATTGTAGCAACAATTTTTAAGGATGGTTATTCAAACTACACTGTACCTAGGGTACCTGTCACCACAGTGTCTGGGGTCCAAGCTACCCCTGAGATCCGTCACTGACTTCATGCAAATTCCATACGTAAATAATTTGAGCCTCACAGCAGCTGCAGGCATAAAGTTTAAAACTGTAGCCTGTCAGCAGATTTACAATGCAAGGGTCTGCTCATTTCAACAGTGAAAACAACTCACTGCATTTTAAATGCATCAGACTGCTTTATTTCCCAACCCAACCTAGTGTAATTGACTGTGAGGCCTTTGATGTAATTTGCTGATAAACACCATGTTGTAATGTCATCTGGGAAGTTATAACAGCATATCATTAAAGACTTGTCTGAGCACTATTCTATAATGATGGCACACTTCAGGTTTAGCTGTGAATTAGTCACCGGTAGAAGCTAAATAAGCAAACCATTCAATCCTTTGTTGTGCATGTTAGTCATAGTTGCTCCCTATCTTCAAACACACCTTGAACATGATAAAAAACCAAAGACACAAAGCTTAATCTCCCATCTGCCATCATCAGGAATGTTACAATTCACCCATTTATGATTTCTGCAGTTAAACATTTGTAGTAACTCTATGAGACTAATGGGATGAGCAACCTAATAACAAGTAATCCAAAAGGTACTTAAAAGAAAATATATTTACTTAAACAAAACTCTCCCTGTACACAAAATGAGATGTATTACCACATATCACAGCCTCGTGTTTCTTGATTATGCGCTGTTATCGTTGCCAAATTACTCAAGCTGCTGTTCTGTGTGGGAAGTGTTAAACCTTTTTTTAGAGACAGATAATTGGATCAACTAAAGGATGTTGATGGCTTTATTTTCAGTTGGTTTTATTCAATATTTTTGATAACATTATTGGTGTGGAAAGAATATTGTCTAGCAGACTGAGCAAATTGCCAGAGGGGTGTTAAAGGTCTTCAACGTAACTGTGACTAAAGCCCCAGAAGATTCACAATTTGCTTACTATAAAACAGCATTATCACTGAGCATCAGGAGCAGAGCTGATGGCAGAACGAAGGTCTTTGTTCCAGGTCACTCTTTTAAGCATAGAAATTAGTTTCCATGTAATAAGAACATTGAGACACAATCCCTCTCCCCAAGAGAAAAATGTCTCATCCTTTCATATAGAACCTTTTCTTTCCCTATGTGCTATATTTTTATATTTAACAAACTGATTTACTTCTCCACCTGACAGAGACAAAATAAATATCACTGATTTTAACTGCCACTTTCAGTCATAAGTGACCTAACAGTGGTTTTATATAACCGCAGGCATCTTTATCAGTTCCAATACTACAGCATCCAAAATGATTTTATGTTATCTCCCAAGGAAAACCAGCTGAAGAAAATTGGGTTTAAAATAATACATAAAGGAAATTCACTTATTTGAGTCAAATGTTTTCCCTTTAGTATTTATCTATGACCCTAGAAGGGGCTTAGAAAAGAACTCTCTGATTTCTTACAAATGCTTAAGCTTGGAAATGGATAAATGACTCTCTGGAAAATATGGCAGGGCATAATTTGAATCAATGCTAGAAAATTCCATTTGTATTCATTTTAAAATGTGCTAAATAAAGATCCATCGGCTCTTGTTCATCCATTCCTTGTAAATGCATGAAGGAGTTACATTCTTTTTGGGAAATTTTTCATATTTGGATTTGCATCTCCCATGAATGTTCTGGAGAATTTAGTTAAAATTTCATTTCTGTTGACTGAGGAATACCTACTGCATTGTGATGGGCCTGATCTGGAAGGGCACTACCTGCTTTGGCTTCAAACAGGTATACTCTGAAGAGGTTTAACATTAAGGTATGAAGACACATCATAACTGTAAATATATCTTATTCGATTAATTTAAATTTACTTTATTTACTTATTAAATCAGATTAATTTTACTTTAGTCCCCTGAACCATCCTATGGAATCAATGGAGTTAATCAAAAGAATAAATTTTTGTGAAAGAGCATTTCAGCACTTCCTCAAAAAGGTGTAAGAAATGCCAACATGAGGATAAATTCCCTCTCAACAGGACTGCATCCTGGCTTACAACAAATACAGTGATCAGCGGGCAAACTTCCTTACGTATTATTCTCTGATGATGCTGCTAGCCAAAGTACCAGTTCATGCCCATTTTGAAACTGATTTTTATGCCACTGGCAGCTGTCTAATGGTGGACTAGAAGATACATCTGTGGTGATAGGTCTGTATCTGAAACTTCCTATAGAACCTTTCATCAAAATTTTAAGAGAGAAATTATGTGTGTTTATTCTCTCCAAGGGTATTGGAGATTTAACTAATTCTTATTAACACAAAAGGAAATGCAAAATAATGACTTCTGCATAAAAAATCTGTTGTAAAACTTTCACAGCTACATTAGAAATTGTTTGCCAGCCTCTTCTATTTCTTTTTAGCAAACACTGTGTGCTCTATTAAATTTTGCTCCAGATGCAGCAAAGCAGTAATGAATATAGTGGGAAACCATTTAACCAAATTAATGTCTAATGCAGTACTGGTCTAAATACACATTCTATGTATGTCAAGGATAAAACAAAAGCAAATCAGAAAGAATATTCCCAAACAGACCAAGTAAGATGGAACAGATCAAACAAGGAGGTTGCAGTTCAGCCTTTCCTCATGCAGTACTTTCATTAAGACAATAGTGATGGAAGCTGCTCAGCAGCTCTCACAAACCTACCCTATCTGTGACTACTCAAATAAGCAAGTGTTATTGGTTAAGGCTTCATGTGTTCTTACACCATAGGTGTAATAATACTCTTGCAAAGGAATAGTTAGCAACGTTTCAGCCTAAGTGCAAGGGTTTAGTAAACCTGCCTACAAGTTACAGAACCACAGTTTCTTTGCAGTGATTGGTCTTGTAATTAGCCATGTTCAAATAAGTATCTTGATGGTGTAAACTCTGTTCACACAAGCTTGCAAAAAAAAGAACTGTTTCCTGACCTCCAGCTGAGCAGGAATCCCTTCATCCTTTCAATAAAGGAAGGCAAACATCTGAGTAGAAGATCAAATATGATTTGCATGTCTCTCTAAGAAGTAAACCTAATAAAATTTTGATAATTTTTTTATGTCACCACTTGAATGTGTCACCTGTTGAAAGAGAAAAATTATTTTGAGTCCTATAAAACTGATCAACCTCTTAATGTAATACTTTACATTAAGTGATTAAGAAAAACCCTCATACAAGTATTAGTTCTCATTAACATTGAACAAGCTGAAGCTCAGAGATTAAAGAACAGGTTTTTTACATATGTAGGTACTCACCTCTCATTTTAAGTATGTTTAGTAACCCAATCCTAGCTGCCCCAAATTTAAACTAGAAATTATCTTAGACCACTTGCACTCCCCTTCAACAGTCTCTCATTGACTGCCATGCTTAGTTTCTGCAAAAGCACAAACAAAACCTTCAGGCTAAGGACCACTGTATGTGTGTGTGTGGGGAAAACTCATCTCAATTTGGAAATGATTTGAAATACTTACAAAAGGAATTTTTAAAAGAAGCACTTGGATCTAGAGACCAGATCCAGAAACAGACAAATAAACCAGAGTGTGTAAGCTGCTAACATAGACAAATGGTGTTCATAATGCTTTCAGATAAGGCGCACACTTGGAATTCAAACACAAGGATTCAAGATTTAAAGGGAGGCACAGTTCACTGAAGCACTGTGAGGGAAGGAAGGATCTGCCTTGTACAGAAATGTGGATGCTTCCCAATCCTACTTACTCTTATATTGTGAATGTTGCCTTCCAGAACACTGGAATTTCAACTTGACTAATTAGGCAGAGAAGAACCGAGGTGAATCGAGACAAATTAAGCAGGATCAGGAAGAATCCTGCCAATTGAGCAAGGACCACATACCAATATATCCATCACATGTACACTGGAAAAATTTTTTTTTATAGTTTCATTTGGTTCAAAAGACCAAATTCAGAACAAGAATCATTTATCAAAGGTAGAGTTGGAAATACATTTCTGTACTATTTTGCAATCATAACAGGAAGAGGTATAAAATACCTCAGTGTTGCAGAGAAAGCAATGAAAATCACTGAGCACAGCTTATGCCACAGACAGGGAACAACTCCCCAGAAACAAATTGCAGACACCTTTAAAAAAAACCTTGGCACTCTTAAGGAATCTTATTTTAAAAGATTACTTATTAATTTCAAATGGTTACTTACAAAATCAAACAGACCTGAAATATGGACCTTATTTTCCTTATCCTTGCACTCTTTAAGAGTCTAAAGATCATACAAGAATCAAAGACCTCTTGTTTTCAACAGTCACTCATCTTTAAATCTCTATATTGTTTTTGCAATGCCCACAAGGGAACAGGGCTGCTATATGATTGATGCTATTCATGTGTGCAAGTATATGCAGAAACATGTCTCATATTTTTACTGATGTACTCTAGGAAAACACAAAGAATGATCCCATCTTGTAGGAGCAGCAGCTACCTGAGCACAAAAGACATTCTTCAATATGCTCACATCTTTGCTACATATCAAAGCTTCCACTAAGCTGAAAAGGTCTAAATTCATTCAATAAATGAAATTTTCTCTCCAATCTAGGAAAGAAAAACCCATCCAAATAAAAACAACTTATCTTTATGGAGAAGTCGTGTTTTCTTTTGCTATCAAAGTAATGTAAAAACCAACAAATACACCTTAGCTGGATGTTTATGGTATATCAGACAACACTGACTGTCTTCTGAACAGTAGAAAGGGGTCAGATGATAAATTGCTGACTATGAATCTTGTAAATCAACTTCCATATAGATTGAGTAATTAGGAAGTGGTCCTAACAAGATGCATTTTTTAGTTCATATTTTCCGACTGTAAATTATTTGAACATGAAGTAAATTCAGTGCAAAGATCCAAAGCTAATCAAAATCCAGTGTTCAGCAAGAGGATCTCTAACTAGATCTGTACCCAATTCCAAAAGGATGTGTTGTTTCAGTGCTGTAAACTCCATGGGGTACAGCACTATTATTGTAGATTGAGAAAAAAAAGTCTAAGAGAAAAAAACAGATGGAAAGCAGTTAAAAGCATCTTTGACAAAACTTCAATTCCTCTGCAAGTGCATGCTACCAGTGCTAAGCAATTTTGACCATGCAAATGGTTTTAGAACATGGCTGGTGACATACCTACTCCAAGATATAAGAAAATGTTAAAATCACTTCCTTCTAATACAGAAGGAGACAAGGAATTTTAAAGATAAGGGAAAAAAAAAAAACAACAATGTCATAATGTACCATATAACAATAAAGCATGATTTCTTCTTGTGTTATGAGCATGTGCCTTCAGCACATGGCTGGAAAGCTGCCTAAAAAGCTGACAACTGCTGAGTTCACCTTGTGTGAAAGCAGCTCAGGTTTTCCATTTCTAAAGTCATTCCACAGGTGTTGTCTACAGTTGGATATTACAATAAACAGCAGTTAACAGAGTTATTCTCATTTTGATGCAACCCAGGTGCTCAGCTGTGCCTTATCAGTCTTTGTAGCTAGTGCTCTCAATTAGAAATTCAGAGATCCTGGCATCTGGCATAGGAAGACAAGAGAAATTAACATTACCATTTCCCAGATGGATTAAACATGTCTTGCACCTGCTCTGTTTACTGCCGAACTGGTAAAAGTAAGATTATTACTTTTACTTTTTCACTGGTTAAATTTTACAGCTTAACCATCCAACACAGTAAGGACCACTTTTTAATTTAACTCAAATAGAATCCTCCTCCCACACAAACCTCTAGACACATGTATTTTCATCAAAGATGTGTCTCAAAAATGCTGAATCACTGAATGTAGGTAACAGGAAATGTTACTGTTATCAAGCAAATTAATACAACTGGTTTACGTTCCTACACATTAAAAACCCCAATAATGTTCCACCATTCTTTGTGCACAAGTAGAAACATCAGTGTATCATATATGATTTTTCCTTTGCCTAATATTTGATTTCAGTTATCGGAGATGAGGAGAGTTACAAGAGCTTTCTTCTTCACTGGCAGTGTTAACAGTCACCTGGTCCCACCACTTGAAACAGGCTTGTACACATGCCCTTGCTGCCATATGCTTTGCTTCAGCTGGCAAACAATCTATTAGTGTTCTCCATGCTGGTCTAGATTCTCTGCCTGGGCAGATCCTCTGGAGAGGAAACATCCACAATGATGATTTTTGCTCTAATCCACTGGGAGCCTCATCCTATAAAGGAGGTGCTAATAGAAGAGAAAGTGGAGAAGTGTGCTGGGTTTGGCTGGGACTGTTAATTTTCTTCACAGTAGCTGGTATGGGGCTATGTTCTGGATTTGTGTTTTTGAAAACAGTGTTGATACCCCAGGGCTATTTTCCTTATTCCTGAGCAGTGCCTCCACAGAGTCAAAGCCTTTTCTGTGTCTTGCCCTGCCAGTGTGAAGGCTGGGGGTGCACAAGGAGTTGGGAGGGGACACAGCAGAGATAGCTCATCCCAGCTGACCCCAGGGATATCCCATGCCCTGTGATGTCATGCTCAGCATATAGAACTGGGGGAAGACAAAGGAAGGGAAGGATGTTTGGAGTGATGGAGTTTACCTTCCCAAATCACTGTTAGGTGTAATGGAGCCCTGCTTTCCTGAAGATGTCTGAACACCTCTTGCCAATGGGAAGTGTTGAATGGATTCCTTGTTTTGCTCTGCTTGGGTGAATTGCTTCTGCTTTACTCTTAAACTGTCCTTACCTTACCTCATGAGTTTTCTCATTTTTACCTTTATAATTCTCTCCCCCGTCCCACTGGGGGGAGCGAGTGAGTGGCTGTGCAGGCCTCAGTTGCTGGCTGGGGTTAAACCATGACAAGAAGAAAAGTCTCTAGAACATCAAGATCATAGAATCATAGAATAGTTAGGGTTGGAAAGGACCTTAAGACCATCTAGTTACAACCCCCTGCCATGGGCAGGGACATCTCCCACTAAACAATGCCACCCAAGGCTCTGCCCAGTCCAGCCTTGAACACCGCCAGTGATGGAGCATTCACAACTTCCCTGGGCAACCCATTCCAGTGCCTCACCATCCTTACAGTAAAGAATTTCTT
>JASSUY010017140.1:0-45531 GCA_032466535.1 Forpus xanthops
TCTTTACTGTAAGGGTGGTGAGGCACTGGAATGGGTTGCCCAGGGAAGTTGTGAATGCTCCATTGCTGGCGGTATTCCAGGCCAGGGTGGACACAGCCTTTGGTAACATGGTTTAGTGTGACGTGTCCCTGCCCATGGCATTGGGGTTGGAACTAGATGATCTTTAGGTCCTTTCCAACCCTAACTGTCCTATGATTCTATACTGGGGAAGCTGCTATGATGTTGACCCACTTTGCCTTACTGTTACTCGAATTGATAGAGAGAAGTTGCTTTATTGTCAGACACAGCCTATTGTAGAAACTCACTCTTCACTACACTGGCACATCATTAGTGTAGATGGTGGCTGGGTAAGGTAGATGTTGTTGGGATTTGGTTTACCAGAGGAAAGCCTCTAGTGTATGGGACACAGGTTGGCATACGATCTAGTCTGTGGCACCCTTCAGGTGACTGGTTGGATCCCGGATTGGGAAGCCCTGAAGTGGCTCCCAGTTACCTTTGCATTACTCCCTGGATGTCATTCTGATCTAAGCTCTATGTGAGGTGTATTTGGTTTGTGCCAAGCAACCCAGGTCTTAGTCTAGGGATGTGACACATGTCCACACTGAGATGCAGTCCTTGTAGTTCAGAAAGTTTAGGTGAGTCACTCATACAATGCCAGAGTCACACCTCTGAATTTCTGCAGGATCAAGCCCTGGATCTGTGGTCAGAGGTTAGATATGTGGACAGCAGTTGTGAATTTTAAAATAGATTCAATTAGAACTTCTTATGTTTCATTGTTGGTCTCTGAGAGTTTTTCAGTAGCTTTTAGGACCCCTTCTAAAATCAGACATGATGAGATGCCGCTGGGTTTCCAAGCTCAGCTTTACCCAAAACCATGACAGTTTTTCTACCTGCCTCTCTTGTTTAACTAGAATTGACTGAAATTAATTTGACAACGTTATAGCCTGGGAATAGTTGTCTGTGAGATTTTAGTATTGGAACATGTATGGAGGGATGGGGCTGTGTGTGCCACATGCCTGTCCTCTGATATGGAAGATGATGCCATACCAACTGGTGGCACTGCAGAAATGGAGTCCCTGTTAATATACCCATGCCTGTAATACTGCCCTCCCTATCTACTTACAGTCTTTACAGACAAACAGGGAGTACATGGAATAGGTAATGAAAAATAATTAACAAGGGGGCTTGTATGCTGACTATCTTCAGACACAATATTGAGTATCTTCAGATAGGAACCTTGGCCTGAAAGATAGTGCTGAGTCAAGGGATGAAGAAACTATAGACTATGCTTTTGCAGAGACTAAACACTTTATAATGACCACCCAGCCCACAGCCCAAAGTCAGACTGATGATAGTGACTTGAAGAGCAGGCCCATGGCCTGTGTTTTTGTGCTGCAGACAAGCTGGCCTTCAACAGCAGTTTTTGTCACTGCAGTGCATGCCCTGACATTGGTTATATTTATGCTTTCTGCCTTTCTTTTATGAAACTGCTCCAGGTCACAGTCAAAGGAGAGTTTGAGATGCAATAAATCAGTGTCGGCTCTGAGGTGTCATGGACTGCTAGACAGACTGGGTCCCTTTCCAGTTTGAACTTGCGAAGAGGACATATCACAGAAAGAAGTGCTGGATTCAAGTAAGATGCAAGCGGTTCAGAAAAGCTGAACTAAAATAATAAAATAAAATAAAGAAAAAGAAAACAAACACAACAACCCTGAAGTTGTCTGGAAAAGCTAAAATAAAATTTAGGCTTTCTTATGTAATTCCATCCCTAAGTTAGGCACATGATGAGCCTGGAGAGTAATAGTGCTTCTTTCCTTTTAGAAGAAAATGGACCATCCTAATTCAGCTTGTTTATGCTGTGGGGTGAGATGTTGTTGCCTGGTAGAGTTCTGCAGGCAGCAGTTTGGGGGCTTAAGTCCCTAGCTGTTGTCCTTCTTTCACAAATGATAGAAATCTCACAGCAACAGCTAGCAAGGATATTTTAACTGGCAGTATTGTCAGGGACAATTTATAGCCTATTGTGTGGATGCAGCTGCTGAGCATTCATGTCCTGCCACCATCTTGGCATTCCTGGCTCTATTTTTGACAAAGAACATTTAACAAGGAATACCTTCGTATCTTAGCATCATTTATATCCTGCCCATTTGCATTTTTGATCTGTTCCCTTCCTCCAGCTTTCTCTCCTTTCCATACTTCTCCTAACACACACACACAACTCAGAAAAAATATAACAGTGTGTGTTTGGGGCACTGAAGCTAAAACTATCATTACACACCATGAATAAAGCTCTGTAGCAGAAGAAATGGTTGATGACATGTCAGGATGTCTGGATGTCACTTTTAGATTCCTTTTTCAGCTGTTTTTCTAGTTACTGATATTTTTTCCTGACAATGTGTCCACATTAAGTAGACAGCACAAACTAAAAAAGACAGAGTAACATTCCATAGGTAGTCGAACAGTGGGTGGAAAATGGCTGCAGATAATTTTCCGCAAGGAAATTGGGATACAGTGAGGGTGAGGAAAGAAAAGCTGAGATTCTTGTTTCCATCTATGTTTTTTTCCTCTGGTACGGCACAGCCACATGACATTAAGGTTATCCTGTGCAATTGCTCCAAGCAGTCCAGAAGTGTTCACCCCAAGGGTATCCTGCTCTGAGGAGATGGCTAGCTCCATTATCGCTACAAAGCCTCACTGGGGTTTCTGGAAGCTGGGCAAGCAGCCTTAAGATTTTCGGAGTGATACCCAGCGTACCAAAGAGTTTAGGCAGAAAGAACTAATATAGGTTAGAAGTAAGTAACTTGTGGAATCTTGGAAAACAGCCCTGTTCCTGGTCCTTCCTTTTATTTTCCAAAGCTCCCCCTGTTTTCCATCCTGCCTACAGGGAGGCTTGACCCGCTGCCTGGCTCAGCACACTGGAGAAAAATCTGGTGTGGCTGTGATTGACAGGGCCATGGCGTCCTGTCAGGGAGGCTGTTTTAGGAACAAAATTGCTTCGGGAAATTGCAAAAAGGTAGCTTCTAGTGAGCTAAGCTGAAAGTGCCTTTCAAACATAGGGATGCTCATCCTTTTCTGTCCCTTTTCCTTCTATTATCCATCTGCAATTCTCATGGGAAGGCAGAGGTCTCTTTTCCTGGTCTATGCTCTTCTTCCTCCACTCTGCTCTCCCTGTCTTTCACCACTGAAGCATCCCAGCAATGCCAGGAGGCTGGTATGCCCCAGAGGGTAAGAATAGCCTACAATAGCAGAGATAATAACTCCTGTTGTCTGTTTGCAGTTGTCTGGACAGAGGATCCACACAAGAGGTAGGAGCAAATGGACCTGAGAAGCTAGAGCTTTTGCAAGGAGAAGTGTTAACGCCTTAAGAAGATTTGTTTCAGCAACCCAAACGAACAAAGAGCCCTGTTCAAATCATCAAAATAATGATCAATACATCCTTGTGTCCAGGTTTCTCATTTCCATTCTTTACCCTTAAAATTTGTTTTTTAATTTTCTTTTTTATTTTTTTTTCTCTGCCTAGATCTCTTCTCCTTTGGAAATGCCAAAATTGTTAGGACTTCAGAAGCTGGAAGTACTGTGATTCTGTTCAAAGATGGAGCACTGGGATTCGCTGGGATTTTTGATTGTCACACTCAACTATAACGTGACTATTGTGGGTAAGTACTTTAAAAGAGCCTCTTCTTTCTTTTGCTGCTCTGTATCCTGAAGTCATCCAAGTGTCCTACTGATAACTTCTAGCTATGCCTCTTGATCCTTTACAATAAGAAGCTGTTCTTTAGATAAATGATACGAGTGGTTAGTGTCTTTTCTTGTTGAACAGATTCCTGCTCTCTCTCTCATAGACTTTTTTTTTCCTGAAGTTTACGTACAGTATTTTGACAAGGTTTTAAAATTTGGATGCTCTTGGTGCTGAGTTTCCAGTCAGCTCTAATGGCCGCTCTAGGGGTCATGGTGAAAACACACAGAAGTAATATTTTATTTATACCACATAAAGAGAACGGTAGATTGTATGCAGCAGCTCTAGCAGTGAATTAAAAAGTTTAAAGAAGGGCAAAAAAAACCCCTCTCTTTTACAGGAAGAAGTTTGTGGTTTATTCCAGTTGAGGTTAATTGCCACTGCTTTTCAGGCTTCATAAATGAATACAGTTCACATTGTTTAAAAGAAATACAGTTGTTTTTTCCCTCAGCAGCCACCTGAGTGCTTCTCCTTTTCCCTCCATATTTAAATAAGACACTGTTCTTTTTCCTGGGCTACTTTTGAGCAAAGTGTGAGCCAGAGAATAACTTTCAAGGGCCTTTCAAAGACCCTTTGCCTCCAGTCATGGACAGCTGCTGTAGTTTGTGCTGTGCATTGCAGGGAGTACCCAACTAAGGCGCAGGGGATGGGGGAGTGAAGAGACTTGTTCTGGTATGTTTAATCAAGTCATTAGGGAAGATGAGGTGTGGAGGGGTTATCTCTAAAACATATGTCATACTAAACTACTTCCTAAGGAGCCATTGATTTTTCTTAAGCACCACTCCCTATTGTACATGTTCTAATTAAAAACTGATAGTGAAATTGCATGTATTATTACTTAATTAGCTAATGCTTTTCAAACACTTTGAGGTCCTTGCAGGGAAAAAATGTTACCTTAGGATGAAACATTGCTTATTAAGATGATCAATTCTGTACAGATGGTGTTTTCTGTTGACCCACACTATGTCGAAAAGAGAGTAAGAGTACAATCTGTCACCAAAATGCAGGAAGCTGAAAACATGGCGAAGCCACCACTAAAAGTTCAGGTGATTAACAATAAAATGGAAAGCCCTCAATTTATTTATGATTATTTTGTTGGGAGCAGCAATTTTTTCTGATCATTTCTCATGTGGTTTCTAAATCCTTAACCTTATCGCAGCTGAAGTTTTTCCCATTCAGGGTGCAGCTTTACTGTTCTAGCTCATAATCAGCCTATTTGCTACAAATGGTTTATATGGGGCATTCAAACTCCATGTCCAGTGAAATAACAGCTATCATACAGTGCTGAGGAAATATTTGAGTATTTTAATATTCACACCCACTACAGGGAAATAGCTTAATGGAAAGTAGCAAAGAATGTTATTCAAGACAATACCTGTAAATAAGCATCTATTTTATAAGAAAAACACTTTGGGGCATCTGGATTTTCTAGAAGCTTTTAGAATGTGTATTGGTGTTGTTTCATAAACTGCCTTTAAAACCCTATCTGCTTGTGAGATGTGCAATCACTATTAATGACTTGAGATTTTCAGTGCATTTCTCAACCATGAGCTCCATATAATACTCTTCTTTCAAGTCACTAACTCTTGCCATCTGTCTGTCTATGGTTACAACAGGTTTTTCAACCATTCCTTAAAGAGCAGAATTAATCTTGTCACTCTTCGCTGTTTTGTTTGCTTGCTTTTTGTTCGTAAGTGTTCAGGTTTTTTCCACTTACCTTGGCATGTCTCAAAAACACATGAAATTAAAGCAGCAGATTATTAAATTACTTTTCAAAACTACCTAGGCAGATGTAGTGAGAGGACTCAAAAGGAAACTTGAGGAATCTAAGCACCAAACTTAACTTCAGATGTTGGGTTTTTTTTCCATGCGTTCGTTCAGAGCGTATTTTTAATTTGTTAGCAATGTAACAGTGTATCTTTAGACCTTCCTGTCTTGTCCAAAAAAAGGGAGATTTTTTCTCCTATTTTCTTATTTTTTCTTTTTAATAAGTTTGTCATTAACACAGCAGTATGTGTGTGACTACAAAAAAAAAAACCCAAACTTTTAATAAAAATCTCTTCATCTAAAGTCCTCCAAAGAAACTGTAATGAACAATATAGTCTCATCTAAAAGATATGATACGTTGGGCACCAATGTCTGATCTTTCAGTGTTATTGTAATGGAATAAGGGTAAGGCCTGATCTTTCTAACCAAGGGGGATGAGAGCAAGCCCTACAATCATAAGAAAGAATTCAGGGAAAGATGAAGGAAGCAATGTATGAAAATGCCAAGCTTGTAAGGTTTCACTTGGTTTTGGTATCAAGATAGAAGGGAGCTTTTGGTCTGAATGGAGAGAGAAGCTGCTCACCAAGGCTGGAAAACATGATCAAGATGAAGCAACTAAAGAAACAGCAGAGAGAAATGATTGGGCTACACATATACACACACAGATGTACTTCTGTAGAACATCTTTCATATATTTCCTGATAGCACTTGTTAAGTAGCTCACTAGTACATGCCAGTCTAGGCACAACAGAGATCTTTTGTTTACTGTAGTAAATTTTGCATACAATTTCATGACCAAGACCAAGATCAAATACTATGTCATGGAACAATGTTGTGTACCTAGACGTTTCATACTGTGTTAGCTGATCTATATTATCAAAATCAGACAAAATTTGGGTGTGGAGGTATGAACCCAACAGCAAGGAAGAACTGCAAGCGAGATGGGATTATTAACTTAGTTGTGAACTCTGCTTATTAGATTTGGACATATTCAGAGTGGTTTTCATTAGGCTAAAGTTTCCATTGGCATGGATTATTGTACGTCAAACTCCTACACTGTCGAGTCTAGACAAAGGTTGTGGAATGTGTCACTTAACATGTTTTCACACAACTTTCAGACCAAGTCCAAACAAAACTCAAGAGGAGCTATTAAGGAGAATTACAGAGGCTAGTTCTTCAAATATTTTGTGTATAGAGAGCACGTCACTATCGTACCTGCCTTCCTTTCAATCTCAGTGCTCTGACTCTTTTTCTTACCTTTTTTTCCCTTCTAGGAAAGATCTGGCTAATGTTAGTAATTCTGCTGCGAATGGCAGTGGTAGTATTAGCGGGCTATCCACTCTACCAAGATGAGCAGGAGCGCTTTGTCTGCAACACCATTCAACCAGGATGCTCCAATGTTTGCTATGACTTGTTCTCTCCTGTATCTCACTTTAGATTCTGGCTCATTCAGACTGTGTCTATCCTGCTACCTTATGCTGCATTCAGCATTTATGTTCTGCACAAAGTAGCTATGTACCTTGTAAAAATGCACTGTTTGGCACATGGATGCAAAAAGAATAAGGGCTTATCAAGCTCCAAAGACCTGAAAGAGCTCTGTAGAAGTGTTGCTGTCAGTAGATTGGATTGTGGTGCAGACAATCTAAGTATCCTTAATTTTTCTGGGGCCTATACTGTTCATCTGCTTTTTAGGACACTACTTGAGGCTGCCTTTGCAGCTGTGCAATATTTCCTCTTTGGATTTTTTGTTCCTGAGCGCTTTTCCTGCTACCATTCACCTTGCACAAGTGCAGTTGACTGTTATATCTCTCGGCCCACTGAGAAATCCATCATGATGATTTTCATATGGGGAGTCAGCAGCCTAACCTTTCTGCTTAGCCTTGCCGATCTTTGCTGTGCTCTCCGCAGAATGACAGCAAGA
Organism: Forpus xanthops; assembly: GCA_032466535.1. Classification (NCBI taxonomy): domain Eukaryota; kingdom Metazoa; phylum Chordata; class Aves; order Psittaciformes; family Psittacidae; genus Forpus; species Forpus xanthops. The sequence goes on from JASSUY010017140.1 coordinate 7,422, forward strand.
AACCAAAAGAACAAGCTGCTGGCAAACTTGCATGAAGAGAATGAGTGTAGTTTAAACCTTCCCCCAGTACAGCATGGTAGCTCTTCTCCACCTCAAAATCAGAACCATCCAGTATCAAATAGCAGACAGACCAGTGATGGCTCCTGCTCACTTCTCTCTGAAGAGGGAGAAGAGGCTGTTCTTCATCCAGAAGTGGTCTCTCAGCAAGCTGCTAGCACTAACCTTAACAGCAACAGCAATAAGCCTTCTATACCAGGAGATCTAGCTGCTAAAGAAGATAGTGCTGAAGAACCCTTGTGTGCTGGTGACCACCAAGGAACTACATGTGGGCAAGTGAGATCCAGGTTTCAGCAAGACTTCATTAAAGATACTGCCCTGACTTTGAGACCTCAGATCAAGTCTCACCTTGGAGTTTCTTCCTCTGAAGTTCAGAGTAAGCTTTTAGGATACTACCCTTCAGCTGAGCTAAAACCCCCTGATGCACAATCCAATTATAGCAGTACTAGTTGCTTGAGGTCAAAAAAGTCAGAATGGGTGTAGAGACCTGATCCCTCAGCTGTGGTTGTGCTGCAGAGACACTCTACGATGGTGTGTTCCTCCACTGATGAGGAAGCAAAAACCTTGGGTTAGAGTTTGAAGGATATTACATTAAGGGAATTATTCATTGAAAAATGTAACACATTTTTGTTTTTCTGAGCGTGACTTCAAAAAGCTGTTGCCTGTCACTGATGTGACTGACCTGGTTTTCCAGCAGTACTTGTGAACGCTTATTTACCCTAACCCTGTTTTATTGCAAAAGATTGAGCTTGTGAAAGATGTGACAACACAGTTGCATGTTATCTGCTCTCAGAAGGCTAATTTATCTTCTCATACTAAATTCTCAAAGCCCACTCTAAGAAAGAATATTCAAGCAAGAAGAATACACAGTGAATAAAATAAAAACACATGGTGCGTAGCAAAGTGTTAATGTGTAAAAAAAGGCCCTGTATCTTACCGATGGAAGGCTATACCTAACCTTGTTAGCAATGCTGTGGAAGTACCTTTCTCTGCCCCTGATGTTAGCTGTCCCAGACTGGTCACATCTGAGTTATTCAACTCTAATAGCCTCCCAAGCAATGTTTCTTCCCCCAGATTACCTGTTGGGAATGGTCCTGTACTTGAGAATTGCTCAGGAGAGAACTAGATGGGTGTCAGGCAGAAGGGTGCCACGGAGTGCTCCAGTAGCTTGGCAGTGCAGGTGCCTGAGCACCAGTGCCTATATCCTGGCACTACTTACTGTGCACTGGCGTAGATGTACAACTGCCACATCTGCAAGGTTTTATGTGTCTCAGTCTGAAATAGTCACACTTGGCTCTTGATTTCAGTAGGAGGAATGAGTCACTTGACCTCATTTAGGCATTTCTGGAGGTAAGGTGAGTCACTTTCTACATATACCTATTTCTCCCACAACATGATTATGTCAGATCTGGGCTTAGGGAAAATGGTTTCTACCCTTAAAGAAGGATACAGTGGCAATGTCTGTGTCAAAGTTCTCGCCCTCTTTGTCTGACAAACTTCTAATGTTATTCAGTTGGAAATGTTTCTAAATTGAGTGAGTCACAGAAGATTTTATTACTGTCATACTTTGTGCTTTCCTTCACTATTAATTCTATTGCATTTACATAAGAGTGGTCCAGCACTGAAGCACAGCAGTGCGTGAGCTGAATATTCTTTTAGCTACAAGTCAGTGGGGGTTGAAGGTTGCACATACCTGCAGATCACCAGTGGGAGTGGATGTGAAGGAGCATGCGCTCAGAGAAAGGTACTGGTGGTAGCATCTTGTAAAACAGATTATTCAGAAGACCTATTATTTGTAGATACTGCTTGGAGCCTGAGTATCTATGCCACTGTTCAGGCCCAGGCACAGATCTACAATTGCTCTTAGCCTGCCATGTAGCAAGTTTCTGTAATGACTTAATGGCTGGTTCCTCTGTGCAAAACATAGAAGGACAACAGCTTCCCCATTCTTCCTTTTCACTCCTGTGAATGCAGAAGTGTTTAGAACAGTTTGACTCATTACATCTGTGCATCATTTCTCACATATGAAAAGTAAAGACAAGATAAACACTTAATTATCCTTAATCTTCTGCATCCCCTCAAAAATTAGGTAGCTTAACAGATAGACAGAACTGCTCTTTGGGTGGAAAGGCAGAATTTACTTCTGCCAGCAAAGTACTTTGGGATCCTGAGGTATGCTACGAAGGTTTTAAATTACTTCTTTCTAAGTAAAGTTTTCTCTCTGTTAGCTGTGTTTGTCTCTTTTATCATGCATGCTTGTTGTATGATTTGTCATTTCCAGGGTAGGAGCAACATTAATTATTAAACTTATCATAGGCAGAAAACCATTAAATATTTAAACTTCTCATCCTCCAAAGCCTCTTTAATGGAATCTGTGCTGATTACACATACCATGACAGAACATTGCAACAATGAGACCTTTTATGATTCATTGCATTTTCTCAGCTGTGAGAAGGAATGTCGGGAACAAATGTGGATTCAGTCTATTGCGTACATCCCTCAGCGTGAGATATAAATAGGGTAGGATAAATAATAAATGCGTTGTGGCTGGACACAGTTTGCTTTTTTATGTCTCCAGTTAGTCATCTTTTAATGACTGAGAAGTCTCATTTCAAATCAGAAAGATCCTGTTTGTGTTCAAAATGGAAAGATGGAAATTGAAATCAGTGAACTTCTTCATTATTTTGCTTGCAGTTTCTTCTTGTGAGACTGTGGCCTTTGGTTAGTGTCACTCAGCTGCAGACCTGGCTGCTTTAGGGTATGTGGACCCTATGACTCATATTTCAGAGTCAGTGTAATAAGCACTTAACGTGTTTACAAAAACTGCATATTTAAAAAGCAGGATTTATATGGGCTTTTCACTGGGGACTGACTAGAAGCTTCTGGCATCAACAACCCGCTCCTAAGGAAATGTCTCTAAGTCTCTTCTAGCAGCTCTTTCCAAGGTACATTTATTAATTACAAAGGCACAGTTTTATAAAATGGGTGGATGTACCACAAAGGGAAGACCAAGGGAAAACGTGCTTGAGCTATTCTGAGCTTCCACAGCTCAAGCAAATTAAGTAATTGTTGGTAGGGGGATCCGCAGTGGAGAGGAGAAAATGGGAAAGAAGTTCTGTTTGAAAGAACAAAGGGGATCACCTCTAATTTCTTCTTATATTCAATATCACTGAATGTTACGGTCCTGTGAAGATGTGTAGATGTCCTAGAAAGAGTGAATAAAAGAAATAATAGACATGGAGCAAGAAAGCAAGAGGATTTTCTGCTGCTGAAGCAAAGGTTTAGTCTTTTAAATTTGGATATTGGTTTAAGAAATCCTTCAAGAGCATATTTCATATTCAGAAAAATGTCACAAAAGCTGGTTCTAACATTTGCCAGTGTGTTTTACATCTTTCCTTAACCTGTGTACTTCAGAGAAGTGTTTCAGAAGATGGGTTGAAAACACAATACTCCTAACGCTGACTTCAGGGAGCTTCGTCTTGGATTCTGACGAGGCTGCCATAGCGGCAGAGCAGGTACCACTAGCACCCTGAGGTGGTTCATGGAACAATATGCAAGATTACATATATTGCCATCTGCTCTTTTGTCATAACTGTACAGAAAAGAATTGAGCTCCCTAGAAACAGAGTTGGAACTGATCATGAAATCTGTGATAGAATAGTTTTCATACGGGAAATAAAATTTTATTGGAAAATTATAAAATGCCTAAAATAATGTTGGTTTCCTAGTATCTTCTACTGCATCATAGCACTCTTTTTGTTTAATAAGTATCTAGTAGGCTGCTGTAGACCTGGAATTTCTATGTTTACCATGCAGCAAAATCAAGTAACATTAGCAGTTTCTGCAGCAGAAGCACAATTTAAAGAGGAAAAAAACACCACTTTTTTTTCTTATGCCTAAATAAGATAGATTTTTTAAAACTTTTTTCTTTTTTTCTGGAAAAAAAGGAAATTTTCTATTTCTTTTGGCTTAGTTTGGAATTCAGTTAAAATAAAATAAAAAAAAAGAAAAAAAGAAAAAGAAAAAAACCAATACAAAAGTAGAAGCCAAATTCCAAGTTTCAATCAGTTATAACCACTTTATCCTCTTGCTTCACACTCCTTGTTGAGTCACTTGATTTGCTCCCATCAACATAAAGGAAACCCATGACTCTCTTCTCTTGTGAAATACACTTCAGACAGGTGTCTAGGGAATGCATAATTTACCATTAGCAGCAGTTGTGCTCCATGTATCCCTCAGTTCAGACCAGAATACGTGTTAAATCTGAAGTTAACAAAGCAGAGAGTTCCTCAGTGTATTCCTTTAAGTTATTAAAATTATCTGCCCTTACGTGATACATCATTATTGCAGTGATTGTCTTTCTAGAAGGGATCATTAAAGAGGATATTAACTGAGAGAGAAGATAATTGAAAGGAGAACGGATAATTTATTACTGTTTATAGTATTTTAGGATAATAAAGAAATGCATATCCAAAAATAGGAAAGTAGGGTAGTTGAAAAGACTGTTCTTTTACTTCTGTCTTTTGTACTGCTTTTAATAGCCTGATGTTCAAGTGATAGAGAAGTAGTTTTACATGTAACACTCTTACATTGTAACTGAGTTGCTAAAATGTTCTGCAAATTAGGTGGTCTCTGTTCAAAGTCATAGCACGAACTCTTGGCCTGTGATGCACAGCTATGCCAGTTCTGAAAAATAAGTTAATCAAGGAAGAAATCTGATTGGGAAGTGTGAACTGTATCTCTACAATTAAAATTATTCAGCACCCATGTAGCTAGAGCTGCAATCACAATCTACTTCACTAGCTTTTGTCTTCTCCCACTTTCCCTTCTATTTTCATCCATTTGGGTTTGACAGGCACGATGCACAAGCCATCTCCACAACTGTTCAGCCTGGAGAAGAGAAGGCTGCATGGAGGCCTCATAGCAGCCTTCCATTATGTGAAGGGAGCCTATAGGGATGCTGGAGAGGGACTCTTCATGAGGGACTGTAGTGAGAGGGTAAGGGCTAACGGGTTCAGACTTAAACAGGGGAAGTTTAGATTGGATATGAGGAAGAAATTGTTTACTGTGAGGGTGGTGAGACACTGGAATGGGTTGCCCAGGGAAGCTGTGAATGTTCTATCACTGGTGGTGTTCAAGGCCAGGTTGGACATAGCCTTGGGTTGCACGGTTTAGTGGGAAGTGTCCCTGCCCATGGCAGGAGGGTTGGAACTAGATGATCTGGAGGTCCTTTCCAACCCTAACTATTCTATGATTCTATTATTTATGGGAGTACACATACAGCACTAAATCCAAAGACGTTTTATTATCCTGCACCATTCACAGCATGGAAATGCCAGGAGGTGGAGGTCTGTCTCTAATTCAAGTTCTGAAGCTAACATGTCAAGTCGAGTAGCAGATTATCTTTGAAAAACCTCCACTGATGAGCACTTCAGAGTGTGAAGATGATGGCAGATTCTGAGCTTTTCTTTGGAAACTGAAGTTTATTATAATGCCCTCCAGAAAGATGGAGTATTTGGGGTCAGCAATCAGAAGTAAGTACTTTTATTTCTGGGTTTCCTACTAGAAGCTGGGTACCAGCTCAGTTTAAATATTGTCCCACACTGCTTCTGACACCAAATTCTGTACAATTTTGCCCTGGTTTTGGAGTGTATGTATAGACATCATAAAAGCAGTTCAGCTGTGGCACCAACGTACATCTTCAAGGACTTTTTAGTCTCTAGAGACCTGCACACTGCATCCCTGCAGCTTTCAGGCCCTGACAATACAGACTGGGCACCTTAAACACGCAGTACATCTGTTGATCCATGGGAGGTTAATAGATCGGTTGAAAGGAATCCTATGATGTAGGGTTACATTGAGAAACTGTTGCAAAGCTAAGGCTACCTTGCAGAGCAGCCCTTTGGTAGATACGTGATACAACTGCAGGCATGCCTCTGTGTCTGCAAAGTTAACTATAGATAAATTTATTTGCACTGAAAATCAGCAGGATCTTCCTTGAAACTAGACTGTATAAAGCATATCACAAGGGTATGGGTGCCTCAGACAGCACCTGACAGAAAGCCTCACCTAGCATCTCAGTGTGAACTGAGCTCCCTTGATTGAGTCTCCCATGCAATTTGGCACACCATCATGCAATGTGCATATAAGTCTGTGCAGGAATTAGTTTGTAAAGAGAAAATGCTAGTGAGCATCAGCTACTTCCAATTTTTCCAAGTCTCTTTATATTCTGTCTCTCCCAATACCAGGAGTTCTCATGGTGCAGGAGGTTGTGGTTTACCAGTACATCAGCTGCACCCCACATGGGGCTGTCACTATGCATCTCAAATGCAACAAGGTACAGCCTCCATCCGTGACCATGAAGAGCTGCTTCCACCATTTCCAGGGCCTTTGGCAAAAGTGTGCGACCCAACCCATGGTAAGTACATTTTCCATAGGGGATTTCAGCCCCTTGCTTTAGTGTGGCCTTGGCAGTAGCTCTTACACTGACAATGTTTTCTGTCCATTCAGAGCCATCTCTTTGTGCTCATCATTTAACAGAGTTCAGGTGGTTATTTGGAGAAAGGCAGTTCGCATCTGTACTTTGGGACCTGGCAATTTGAAGTGAACGCCACCAGGAGGGGTGGTAGTGTTGATGAAATGCAGTTTGTGGGTCACAGAAAACTGAGGAAAACCTGCTTTGCTTGCAGCCATAGGCCTTTTGCACATCTGGGGTGACTTATATTGGCTTAATTGGCCGGTCTTATATCTGAGAGAAAAACCTTTGCAAAAGCTGCTTTAGGAAGTTGATACAAACTCAAGCATAGAATCATAGACTCATAGAATCAACCGGTTAGAAAAGACCTTTAGGATAATCAAGTCTAACCCTCACACCAGGACTGCCAAGGACACCACCAGCTATGTCACAAAGGGCCTCATCTACACATTTTTCGAACACTTCCAGGGACGATGCTTCTTGACATAGGCCAAAAGGCTTTACTGGCAGAAAAACCTTCCCTGGAGACAGGCCTGCAAATAAGAGTGTGTTTCTGAAAGCTCTTTTTAATGTACCTCCCAATTAAAATAAGCTTGCCTTTCCATTAGATCTGTGTCAGCTGTGCAGATGCTCAGGCAGGCAGCTGTCAATCTTGCTTTGGAGACTGATCCTAAAGAACAGAGGAAACTTTGTCCTTCTTTTAAAGATTCGTGTGTTACTTAGGCCTAAGGACATGGTGGTGTTAGTCTGAAGAGGTTTATAGCTGGGAAGACTTTTCATTACTTTGTCTATTTTCCTTTAGAAAAATAATAAGTGTGCCTTGCTGTCAGCTGCCAAGTTCCCTTAAATCTTAGTGCACACCAGGAGACAGAAACCCATCTGTCAAACGCCCACTGATGGCCATGAGGAATGGAGAACTTGTGAGCGCTTTTCAGAAAGCAAGAGCTTCATCTTGGCTGCCAGTCCTGAGTGAATAAGGATGGGAAGATATGCAGCCCACAGATCTGGCGGGCATCCAAGTCTGGTCCCTGAGCCAGGCACCCCTGTTGACTTCCTTCTTTCTGCCACAAGATGTTGGTGAGACGGGGTTGGGCTCACGCAGGGCTTTGAGAGAGGATAGGAGGCTGTATCCATACAAAGCCTCAGGGCTAGGACAGTTCTCAGACAACATCTGAAAATGTCAGACTTGGGGATAGGTCTTCCATTCCTCGTAGTTTGCTCTTTATCAGTACTCAGCTAGATCAGTTAATACAGCTTGTGTGTCGGGGAACATCGGGTTGAATCATGTTACTATTTTATTTGAACATATCTGCTGCTCTCTAGAGGAGCTGATGGAACTTGCATGGTTTAAGGATACACGGTTATGCAGTTTAAGTGGTCCTAAAGTGAAGAAATATAATGAAGAAAACAGAAGAAAAGAAGCAAACCAAAGTAAATAGAAAGCCTCCCTAAAATTTTCCCAGTAAATGAAGCAGCAGTAAAATAAATGAAATTTTAAAGTAAAGAATAGAGAAGGTAATGTACTGCAATGAGCTAGAAGGTGGTACATAGATATCATTACAGATGAGGAGACTGCCTAAAGAGTTTAATACTAAAATAATGCCTTTTCAATAAATTATGGTTGTACTTAATAAGTTATGATTATACTAATCAAAGGCCTTGTCAGGAATAACCCTTCTTAAATCCTTAGCAGGGATTGTGCAGAGTGCTTTTAAGGGGGTCAAAGAGGCAAGATTAGTGGCTAAGAAAAAACCTTTCTATCAAAGAATCAAAACTATAAATTGTACCAGCTTTACAAAGACATGATAGACTCCAGCAAAGAAAATACTGAAATCTTACACAGAAATGTGGCTGATGATAAATAGAATCACCAGACTCTCTTGGCAGGGTTCAGCTCCAGATTAAGTCACTTTGTAACATAGCCATGAGGTAAGTGTCCAAACTTCCATTACTCTCTGATAAGATCTGGTCAAATAAAGATATGGGCTCCATTCAGTTGACCACAAAAGGTATCTCATGTTATTGGAGCTTCCATAAGATAATTGAGATATTCACCTGGGGCTTTCAGACATGACAGAAAATTACAGGAGACCCATGCTCTTTCGGAAAGGCAGATAGAAGCTGGGAAGGAGTCTTCAGGACCACCTGAAACCTATGTCTAAGCAGCTGAATTAAGGCCTATAGATTTACTTTAGAAGGAATGGACTCATCCGCCAGGACACACTATGTTACTAATACTCTATTGACTACAACAGGAATTTATGTAATAGCCTACCTCAAAAAAATACCCTAGCCATATTTAGATACCTACTTGTATTTAGGTGTCTTAGTCCAGACCTGAACCTCAGCCTTCATCTAAACATGGCACTTGTAAAGGGAGGGGGGGAAAGGAGGAGGAAGAAGAAGTTAAAGTATGAAAATATCAAGAAATATTTAAGCAGTCACAGCTGAAGTACTACCATAAAGGATGTCACATTTCACCAAATGTGATAGTGGTTTTGCTCAACAAAAGAGACAGAGAATGCAAAGTCAGGAAAAGAGTAATTGCTATTGACCTGGAATATCATATGATATCAAATATTTTCATGGTTTAATTCTTTAGAAAACCAAACACTGGTCACACCTTTCATAGATTTCAGAAAGACACCTTGGAAGTCACCACTGCAACACTCTGAAAGCTTCTAAAATGCCAAAAGAAAAATGGGCACTAAAGTCTTCCACAAGTACAGTCAATATGGCCACACAGCTGTAGACTGAGCTCTGTGTGAATTGTTGCTAACAACTTAACTGAGAGAACTGCAAGAAATGAAGCAGTGTCGTTCCGCAGGTATATGCTAGGAAATGTAAATGCACAGCTGGGCCAATGCTTCAGTAGAAAGAAAAGATTGTCCAGTGCTGACAGAGATGCATCATCTCTTATTATCAGAAAACACAGCACATCAGAATTAGCAACCTCAGCCATCACTTTATAAGACAAGATATTTAGAGGTAGATACATTGCATTTTAGAAGAATTAAATAACAGTTTGTTCTGCCCAGTGCTTGTGACTACTGACTGGAAATTAGAAAAACAATTCTCTCACTTTTCTCAGAGATAGAATACAATATTACTTAATGTAAAATAATATATCCTTTTTTTCCCCAATAAACTGTCATTATCTATGTAATACCTTATATTCACTACCTTCTATAATTTACTTGGGATGAAACCAATGGAGGGTCTATGAAAGTTTCTCTGTGAATATTATTCCCATTCAACTTCCAAAGATTTTTTCACTGTTGGCTTTTGGATCTTACAGAAAATCTACCTTGAATACTTCTACCCAGGATAATTCTCCATTACCTTCTTTTAAGACATGCAGAAATACATATATTATTATTATTCTCATCTATTCTATTTTCCCCTAAGGAATTATATTTGAAAGCACTCTGTAAATTCGTGAGTTAAACCCTAATTCAGAAAAGCACTCTTGTTCCAGAAAACCTTTACGCATATGCTTATTTTAAGAAACTTGCAAAATCTCATTGAAATCAATAGGACTTTGGCATGCACTTAAATAGTGCTTGCCACCCGACATGCTTATGATCCACTTCTATTCAAGGAAGCAATCAAGCACAAGTTTCTGAATCAGGATCTAAAGGTATTCTGTGAAAACCATTTCTATTCCAAGCTCTACTAATAAATTAGGGGTTTTGTGATTTTGCTTTTTTTTTTTTTTTTCCATTAAGAATGTATAACGTGAATGTGCTTTGCTTCATTTTAAGCTTGCAAAGGCCCATTTTATATACTGCTTGTTAGATCAGATTCTAATGATTCTTTCCTTCATGCAAATCTTTCGTCTCATTCATGGATTGTATTTAAATTCTGCTCAGCTTGCATTCATGATGCCTTGTCAGTGATTTGCATTGCTCTGATGCGTTTGCCCTGGTTGCACCCCTCACTCACTTTGGCTTGAGAACATAGAAGCCATAAATAACTCTTTAGCTGCTAAAAACAACACACACAATTCTTGTACACTAATGAGCTGGTGGATGGCAGCAGTGAAGCTCCTTGTGGGTCTCTGCAGTTTCCCAACCTCACTATTCCTAATGCCCTGCTCCATATCCTGTTAAACTGTGACTTTCCTCATTGTTGTAGGCAAAATTTCTCTTCACTTGAGTTTTGTGAAAAACTCCAGCTTAAAAAAAAAAATAAAAATCACAGTGGTAAATGTGTTTTCTGCACAGTGGACCTGGGGAAGGAAAGCAGCGCAGCTCCCTGCCGAGTGGCTGCTCTGAGCTCTGTGCAGTGCTGGGAGGCTGTAGCTCCAGATGGCAGCAATGTACAGAATGTACAGAACATGCGCTGCCCAAAGCTGCACGTGCACATTCTCTAGCTGGATGGGAAGTGCTTCCCCTTCCCTTCCCAAAAAGTCAAATTTAGTTTTATTCCCACTCTACTTTTGGACAGAAAGCCAAAGTAAACCATTTGTTTCTTAAGCCAGATTGCCACATATTCTGATTTACATCATGACTGTTTAGATTGCAACCACTGAGAAATGATGAGGGTGTAATGTCTAACGGGCATTTTGAATCAAGCCAGTTCATACCATGATAATTATTCTTTCTGATTTCAGAAGATGTGAAAATGGGGCATTATAGTCATAAGTTTATTTTCTGCCAAAAATTCAAGTAAAAAAAAAATAATTGAGACTTATGCTTCTTTAAATAATGCTAAGTATAATTAACAATGACAGGTTTGGAGGAAAGAACAGTTAGATGATGCATTTCAAACATACATAAAAGCATTCAACAAGTCATATCAGGTAACAAATACTGGGAAAGAACTGAGGGGTTTTTTTGAGACATATTAAAAATATCAGACACTATCAAGACAGACAGTCCTGCTTTCTCCTTTGCACCATATTGGGTATGCACAGTGGTGTGCCCATGTCTTTCTGACTAAATTTGTATTTTTGTGGAAAGCTGTGTTTTAAAAAGGACACCCTAGCTCTGTGGTTTTCTCTAATTGCAGTGACAGTAACTGCTGCCTGGTGGATGACATCGGTACATGGGTGCAAGTACTCTGAGCAGTGGGCTGGTCAATGGGGTGTGCTGACCCCGGCACACTAAGGTGGGACCCTATGGGCATACCCATGCCACGGCCTTACTGTGCACGAGGGAGAGGGGATGCTGAGAAAAAGGGCTGCAAGCATCGGCTTGCAGAGAGGGGGCAGTGGGCTGTCTGTCTGCCAAGATGTCTTGCCTGATCCAACTACAAAACTCTTGTAAACCCTCTTTTCCACACCTACCTGTCTTAGAGAATGGGAAGAGTGAGTAATTCTTTCTCCAGTCTTTTAGAAGCTGATTTAACTTCAGACTATCAGCACATATAGCCCAAATTTGTCTTGGTAAGCCTAACATGATGGTGCTACTCTAGTCTATCCCTCTTCATCTAACTCCCTCAAATGTCTTTGGTGAAGAGGACCACATCTCCCACCCAGGCCTTAGGTAAGTGCTAGAGTGCTTCATAAACTGTAAAGATAGCAATAGGATTGGTGTCCAAGAGAGACAGCTTCACTGAAAACTGGTAATCGATCCAGTGCTGTGCCTGGGAAACTGCATGCACTCTGCGCATGTGGGATTGTGGCCTCTTGGGAGAGCTGGTGAAGGGAAATTGGTGGGGGAGGGCATAGTGTGAAGACGTGCTTGTAAAAGAGAGTGTTGTTGAAAACACAGAATGGAGATGGGAAAGCCATGTTCTTCCCCTAGACCTGCACTGAAGTTTTGTTAGCCTAGGTATTATTACTGCATTTTTTTTCTCCCAAGAAGAAATTTGATTTTTAATTCATGAGTGAATGTAAAGTGTTTTGAGATCATAGATAAGAGACAGACAGGAGTAAAAATGTATTACCTCAGCCTTCAAAAAGCTTGGTTCATCATTTGACCTTAGGTATTAGTTTCTGAAGTGATTAGACTATTCTTAGTCACCTCAGATTATGGCTCCAAATTTTAATACCAGACACTAGTCATTTCCATACCAGAATAGCATTTATCATATGTGATCCTTTCTGCTGAACTAGGGAAATTAACATACCTGATTACAGTAATGATGGGCATTTGTAAAAGCCTACATAAACACAGCCGTCTGAAAATTCTAATTGAGTTCTTTTAAAAGCTGCCTAGAGCTCATAATGACCACATTCAGGGTGTCTGCTCTGTTTAGAATTTCTTCCCTGGACCATCACCTGTAAATCACTTCCTTTATTCTTCTTTGGCTCGTCTGGTTGCTTTCAGGGAGACCTTTGTTGCTGAGCCTCCAATTCTGGGAAGGCTTGTGTTATCTTTTCTATACCATCCAGTGCTGGTATGTAGGGCAAAAAGAGAGGGAATATGGCCAGGATGAGCAATGGAGACAGTTTGTTTCTCTCTTAATTCCCTGTTAGGACAGAACCTAGGCTGGCCACAGTGGGTGGAAGAAGTGTGTGCCACAAGACACACAGGCCTTGTGGCTCTGAAACAGGGTGAAGGAGCAGGGCATGCTGTAGGCAGGTTGTAACAGGCACTTTGGAAACTGGCAGTGATTCTACAAGCTGGTTTAACTGGCCCACATTCAGCTTTCTTCCAGCATGATCCTGACTGCAGGTGAACTTTTACTCCAAGAGCATCTTTTGTCATTTTTGAGCATTCATTATCACCAGTTTGCTTTTCCCCTCTATATAGGTGGCCTGTCTGTCCCACTTAAAATTCCATGTCTTTATCGGTTAGTAAGGTTAACTGGGTAGGTTAAGTTTGGCTTTTGTACTGCATGTAGTGCTTGTGAAAGAAATATGTGGAGCAGAGTCACTGGGACCAAGCATTAGTTGCATTGAAGTTTTTATATTTCAAAGTAGACCTAATATTCTTCCAAGGACTCTGGTATTAATTTCTCAACTCCTGATTCCTTTTTAAATCCAGGCATCCTGCTTTGGCTTCCAGTACTGGTTTCCTCTTGTGAAAACCTGCTGTAGATTTTTCCTACAAGCCACGTTCAGATGTCTAGTGAGGTGTCTGCCCGAGTGAATCTGGAAAGAGCCTGGGCTCTGAAGCTGGGGTGAAGCACAATGGGCACAGAGGTGACCCTGCCTCCAGCTCTCCTACCCAACCTGGGAGACCTTTTAGGACCAGTCAAGCACATCTGAAGAACTCTTTAATGGGTATGCACCTCAATACTTTGATTCTAAAATAGTCTAAGAAAGAAGGAAAAAAGACTCCTTGTGTGTCTTAGCCTTCACAGCCTTTCCAGAAGGCCTGATCATATTAATATTTCAATATATAGTGATTTCCCAGTTCCCCCCTGTTTGAAGTTCTTTCCCTTCCATGATTGATTATCAAAGCTCCAGGGAAGCTTTTCCTACACAGGGAAAACTTTGGAGCAGGTTAGGTTGCAGGACAGTGCCAGGTAGCTCCAAGGGGCTCAGCAGCACGGCCCAGGATGTGGGTGTCCCTCCGGAGGCTCCTGCTCTGCCTCTCTTTAAAAGGCTCACTGGCAGCTGGGCCAGCTCCTTTGGAGGCTGCAAGATTATTCAGTCATTACAGCAGGAGGAGAATAATCCATAGGATTTCCTTTTGAAAAGCAGGAACATGCGAAGCTAGGAGGGGTCATGGAAAGAAAAGGAACACTCTAAAGGTATGTTGCTTACTAAAGAAGAAAGAAGTCCCAAACCATGTTTCTCTGCTTGCTTAGTCACTCTCTTGAACAGCATAATTAAGCCTTTCTGTGAGCTGCAGGAGGCTCCCAGTTGCCATTCATCCAGCTCTCCAAAGGTTGCTATACAGCCTGCGCTCTGAAGCCACCTCAGTGATACTAAAGCTTGCCATCAGCTCTCCAGACCCAGCGTGGCTGCTGGGTGCATGGCTGCTGTCAACCAGTGCGCCTGTGCCTGCAGGGATGACAGAAGCATTCTTGCTCTGCAGGCCACAGGTCTGCTTGGACCAGTTTTAGCATCTGCCTGGCAAATTTAGGGAGATAGCAGTTTGTCATCAGACCCTGAAAATTAACATGTAACTTCTACCACCTTACTGAGAGGTTTTGGATCTTCATAGCAAATTTATCTTTAAAGTCTGGTATCATGATACTGTGAAGGCCCACGTAGCTGTGGAGTTTTATTTCTTGTATCCCTAATGACTTGTTGTTGGGTTTCCTGATTATTTTTTTTTTTCCCTAGACACAAACTTTATCTAGATTCACAGAAATCTGCCCTTTCAAATTAAATACTCCAGGACCCTTTCTCCAAGTTGTCCAACAAGCAGACATCTTGTTGACCTAACTAGCTCTGAGACCTCTTTCCTGCCTAAGCTCACCTGCAGCACCTCTCAGATCACTCTAAGGTACATTAAGGAACACAGGGTTACTTCCTGTCTTTGACTAGAAATGCTTTTATCTCAGCACTAGCAACCTGTACCATCAGTCTGCAAGAGACTTACCTTAACAAATTCTCTGAGAAGAGTTGTAGCTGTACCTTTCTTGCTAGAATCCACTGGAGAAGGAACAGAGTTTGATCCGAAGCAGTGACTGTGCTTCCATGCTACCTGTGGCTTTCCCTCTGCCTTAGCCCCATTGACAGCAGGGAGCATTGCCATGTTGATTTCAATGTTTCAATGACTGTTACAAAACGTTTCAAGCAAGACAGGAAAACACAGGCCTTTTCGACTAACAGCAAGGTCAGTATTCTGATCCTTGTCAACTGGTGTACAAATAGGCATGATGCAAAAATCCCAGTGGAACATCCTTTGCATTGGAGAAATTAAAATTATTTTTTCCTCTAAGGAATTAGCAACTGGCATTTTAAATTCCTCCTTTTCATGATCCCGGTAGCTTTGTAGAAGTGGAGGAGTCTATTAAGTTGCAGGTTCTTTGAAAGGGACACCAAAAATCAATCAGTGCTTAACACAACTAGGTTTTTCCCACAAATTATGACTGATATCTATGTCATTAGTAGGGTAGCTGCCCATCTCTTACCATGATTGACAGGTTAATAAGGGACCTGGGGCTATCTTTTCACTGCTAGCACACAACCTAACCAATTGCTTTTAAATGATTGCCAATTCGACAGAATATAAGAAGGCATGAGAATATCTGGAATAACGTTTCTACTCCTAGTATTCTGAGCGATCCCACTTTAGAAAACAGATTAGAATGTAGTTAATAGATCTTAAAAAATTTTTTAGGCACTTAGTTTTTAAAGAAAAATCTTGTAGTTGTTCTTTGGTTCAATTAGGAGCAAAAGAGAAGGGAGTTTTGTAATGCAATTGTCCTGTAAAGGAAAATGTTTTAAATTGGGGAGATTATGTGAGCAGACCACCTGTAGGGCATTCATAGCTCTTTTCTACAATGCTCCAAGCCATGCCTTGCTGCCTGCAGTCTGGCTAACAATGCAGGGAAAAGCTGTTTAAAAGGCTGTTCTCCCTTTTCCCTCTGGTGTTCACTAACTGTTACAAGTCTTCCTCTTAAAATAAAAAAAAAAAAAAAAAAAAATAAAAAAAAAAAAAAGTCCCATGTCCCTTTAATTGAAGAACTTTAAGGCTCCATGGTGGCCAATTGGTTTGCAACAAGAGGAACCAGGCAGCAGGGAAAGAAACTTCAGACTATACATCACATTTGGTGAAGAGAAAAGATCAAAGATTTCTCAAACTC
The DNA here is from genome assembly GCA_032466535.1 of Forpus xanthops. Lineage (NCBI taxonomy): Eukaryota > Metazoa > Chordata > Aves > Psittaciformes > Psittacidae > Forpus > Forpus xanthops. Next base: position 23,608 of record JASSUY010017140.1, read on the forward strand.
AAAAGAAACCAAGTTCCCTACAGATTAACCCTATTCATTTAGCTCCTCTTAAAGGAATGATGTTCTGAGCCACTGGGCAGACAGGTAAAAAGTTCAACAATTGCCAAAGCATTCTTCTGTTAATTCAACAGCCTTCTGCTCAAATAAATTAGCTTAGTCCTGACAGAAGAACAATACCTTTTCTCCTGAAAAAGGACCATATTTGATATACAAAAGTTAAGATGTTAGTTTAATCTGTTAAGAAATTGATCTAACAAATCTCAACTTGCTGTTCAGCCGTCATACATGATCTATGAATTTAAAACATTAACCTTTTACACTTCAGTATGCATCCCTGGAAAGGCAGGTGCTCACAGAAGTGTAGACAACAGATAGGAGAGGCGTGTGTGCACATTCCTAAAATAACACCCATTTTAAAAGGATACTTAGCATGCCATGAAATTACTCTTTTGTAAAGCTCAATTTAAAGCTGCTGTCATCTTACAAAAACAAAAAAAAAAAACCCAAACAACAACAACAACAAAAAAAAAACCAAACCAGAGAACTATGGTAAGGCACCTCCCAGTTTTGGCAAACACTTTTTCAGAGCAACTTGTTGAATTACTTGTTTTCCTTGTGTCTGTGTATAAGAGGCAGCCACCTATTGCACAGTAATGACTGGCGCATGAAAGTAGTTTGTAGAACCACCTAAAGCCAGAGCAGCTGAATAACCAGGGCACGATAGGGGGAAAGCTTGAAAAAGTCATTTATCAAAAGTCATTTTATTGACAAAATAGAATACTCATATTTGCTCTTACAGCGGTAGCCTCTAAACTTTTTTACAAAAAATTTACAGACTGTATAGCTTTGGATATATACATATCTTACACATCTGTACAAGGTAACAAATAATTATATAAATACATCCTTTAATGTAGGAAACCCGTATTTAGCTGGGGTGTATAATTAAGACATGTTTTGATTCAGTCTGTATTGTAAGGCATTTGCCTGGTCATCAACATCCCAAAAAACTGCAGTCCCAGCAGACTCCCACCTCAGGATGGGGTGGAGGGAGACCCTCACTCCCATGAACTGCTGTTAGTCCAGAGTGAATCAGAAACTGCAGTGTGTTGCCCTTTGCAAGACACGGACGACACTCTACCCTCCTCTGCCAGCAAAATAATAAGCTGTCTCCTTGAAGTACATGCTCCCTGCATATGAATGGAGGGGAAGGAGGAGGGGGCTGGAGCCCGGGGCCTCTGCCAGCTGCATTGTTCTATACAAGCTGTGACTAATAAGGACCATTAGGAGTTCATTATTGGCACCAAACAGTGACGGGGCATTTTAGTCAGGCCAGTGTCCCTCATTCCCTAACCTTTGGCCTCTTTCCCCTTCTCTTCACACTTGAGACAGGGGCATTTGCTTGGGGTAGGAAACAGAGCTGGCAGTGCCAGATCTCCATGTCAGGCCAGTGCTGACATCGCTGTAAAGGGAGCCACCACCTCCAGCCCCAAGACCTCCTGCTGCAGCAATTGCAGCCTGCCCACCTCCTCCTGCCCCTGTGCCCCCAGCCACGGCAGCCCCTTTGCTGGCCCAGCAGCAGCGGGTGCAGAGGGCCCTCCAGGACTCGAGGGTCTTGCCAGACCAGACCCAGACACCAGAGGTGATGCCCACCACCAGGCACATGAAGTACTTGAGCATGAAGACAGCATAGTCCGGGCGACGGGCCTGATCAGGCTGCTGGTCCCGCAGGCAGGGGCAGTTATGCGTGGCCTCCCAGCGGGGCCGGTTGTGCTGCTCGTAGAAGAGGCAGGCGACCACGCTGGCAGCAGGGACAGTGTAGAGCACGGTGAAGAGCCCCAGCCGTATCATCAGCTTCTCCAGCTTGTGGGTCTTGGTGGGGCCACCCTGCTGCTTGATGACACTGCGGATGCGGAAAAGCGAGACGAAGCCGGCCAGCAGGAACATGGAGCCGATGGCCAAGTAAATGAGCAGCGGTGCCAGCACGAAGCCCCTTAAGTTCTCCAAGCTCTGGTTGCCCACGTAGCAGATGCCGGCCACGGGGTCCCCGTCCACGGAGCTGAGCGCCAGCACGGCAATAGACTTGACGCTGGGGAGCAGCCAGGCGGCCAGGTGGAAATACTGCGCGTAGCCAGCAATGGCCTCGTTGCCCCACTTCATCCCCGCGGCGAGGAACCAGGTGAGGGAGAGGATGACCCACCAGATAGAGCTGGCCATGCCGAAGAAGTACACGAGGAGGAAGACCACCGTGCACAGCGCCGGGCCGGTGCTTTCGTACCGCACGTGCTCGGCCACCGCCAGCTCCGGCTGCAGCTCTGCCGCGCCGCCCGCCGCGCCGCGCCCCCCCGCCGCCGCCGCCCTGGGATCCGGTGACGCGCAGCCCTCCCCAGGCCGCCCCCCGTGGCGGAGAGGGGCGAGCGGGACGTAAGGCGGGGCGCTGCACTGCTCTCCGCAGGGGGCCGCTACCGGAGAGCAGTCGAGGCTCGCTCCCGGCCCCGGCTCTGCTGGTGCCGCTGGAGCTGCCTGCCCCCCAGGAGGAGGCGAGCCCCCCCCCCCCTCCCCCTAAGGCCGCAGGGAGTTTGCTTGGCTGCGGAGCCCAATCCCTCGGTGCTGGGGGGCTGCGGCTGTCGGCTCTCCCCTTATCTAAGCGGGAAAGTTGTATCCGTGCTCCCCCCCCCAGCCCCTCGCTGCCTCAGCCTTCCTTTCCGCTCAACTTCCCCGGCTCCCTGTTCTCCTGGCAGCGACGGTGTCCAGGGAAGACCCACACCGAATCTCGCGCTCTGAAGAAATTCGGTGCCGGCTTTATCACTTTGCCAGGCTGCCTTGGAGCGGCAGCCGCTCGGGTGCGATCTTCTCCCCATCGAACTCCCCCCGCCATCCCGTCTCGTTGGGCCGCGGTTCTGCGGCCCCTGCACCTCACCGGAGCACTGCGAGCCCAGCTCCTGCGGGCTGCGTTGGACAAAGAAGGGGACCAAAGGGAGCAAAAGGGTTGAGGGATGCTCCCATCTGCCTCCCTAAAGCCCCCGCATGTGCTCGCCTAGGAGCGTCCCGCCGGTCCTCACCCTGCGGGCATCATCCTTTCCGGAGAGCAGGGCTGAAATGATACAGTATAATGTTTCGGTGAGATAAACACGCACAGAGATATATATATACATATAATATATATTTATAAAATACATTATGTATATGCACAGACCCGACATGCAGAGGCCGGTGAGGGGCGGCTGCCGCGGGACAGCCAGCTCTCCGCTAGGGTTGGGGACCGCCAAGCGCCAACCTGGCTCCGCGCCGGCTGCGGGGAAGAAGGTGGAGAGCGACTGCCGCGGGAAGAGGGAGAAGGATGGAGCCCGCGGGGAGCCACCAGCGGGGCTGTCCCTCTGCAAGGCGCTCCTCCGCTCTGCGTGCGGGCGCAGGGACCCCGCGTTGGGCAGGGAGGAGGGCCTGGCCGCCGCTGTGGGGAGCTACGGGTGCAGCACGGAACAGGGCCGGTGCTACGGCATGGTGTTGGGCAGAGCCGGCCCGTCGGGGTGCTGCGGTTGGAATGGACATGGGGGAAGTGACCGTGGCCTCTGTCGCATCCTCCTGGGCCCGTTTTAGCTCTTAGAAATGTTTTTTGTGTTTTTTTTTTTTTTTTGTAGTCAAGCTGAGTGTATCACGGAGGATTAGAATTAAAAGACCCATAAAAGGAGATAGAGCTTTGTTTTTCTGTGGCTCCTCTGCCAGCCCTTTTCCTTTCCACTCGTTTAGTCTTCTTGGAATGAAAAGTAATTTTCATAGGCATCTTACAGTTAAGGGGCCCTCTTCCACCTAGCTGGTGCAAAGAAAGATGTTTCTGTTCCTTATGAATTCCTTTTATAAATACTAAGTTCAATAACCTGCAGCATGCCATTAAAGGAGAAAAGGATTTAAAAGGACAGGTTCACGCAAGCTAAATGCAAAGGTATAGAGTTGCTGTGGAGAGTACAGTTAAGCGTGGAGTTGATAAACGCATGAGAATATGCAGTGATAGGTTTCATGTCTAATTGAACAGATTTGTACTTCAGTAATCATCTAGGAAATACAGATCCTTATTTCTCCCTGTATCTTGATACTGATTGATGTTAACAGAGCTTTTGATAGTTATGAGCTAACCAAGTTATCTGTCCTGTTGTGGTTCTAACACAAGATTGAATGGTTTGAGCTGACAGTTCTCCTGACAAGACTGAAAAAATAAATTATTACAACTATACAGATATTAGCACTAGGATGATTGAAATTCATGTCTGAGAATTGAAAGAAGTGAAATGTAGTGAACCAAAAACTATTCAAAAGTAGAAGTGGTACAGTAGCCCTCCTTGCTCATGCCCTGCTGAGAAAGTCAACACAGCCATAGAGAGTACAGTTTTTAAGTGCAAAAAAATAGTATTTTAAGATTTTTAACTACTCTGGAAAGAGCCAGTTCCACACTCAAATTCCAACAGGGAACAGTACTGAAGCCACCTTCACACACTACTTGCAACCCTGGGTATAGATTAATTGGCACATACAATGTTCCCCCACCTGTAAGAAGCTTAGTCTAGAGAAGACTTAGAGGAGATCTCATTAATGCATATAAATACCTCAAAGGTGGGTGCCAGAAGGATGATGCCAGACTCTTTTCAGTGGTGTCCAGTGACAGGATGAGAAGCAATGGCTGTAAGCTAAGACACAGGAAGTTTCTCCTAAATATGAGGAAGAATTTGTTCCTGTTGAGGGTGGCAGAGCACTGGAACAGGCTGCCCAGGGAAATTGTGGTGTCTCCCTCTCTGGAGACATTGAAAACCCACCTGGACGCTCTCCTGTGTCATCTGCTCCAGATGGCCCTGCCTTGGCCAGGGGGTATTAACCAGGGGATCACTTGACCAGGTGATCTCCAGAGGTCCCTTCCAACCCTAATAATCCTGTATTCTGCAATTCTGTAAAGTTCTGTCATCCTTCATAGAGACCTCTCCATTTTTTCTTTGTGGGACAATGAAGAGTAGGATAGTTCAAGCAACATTTCATTTTCACGAGAGAAAGTTGTTATAATTTTCACTTCAGGATCTTTCAAAGCGATCCTATGTTCATTAGAATACACGCATTAGTTGCAAGTTTCATTAGCAGCAACAGAATGCTGAAGATGAACTCTACCAAAAAAAAAATTGAAAACAGTGCATAATACTTTTAATCTTTATCAAACTGCTGCCACATGATTTTATGAAGTAAGAGTGACTGCCAGTTCTACACTCAATTAGGAGTTTAATTTGGTGTTGTATTTTTGCTTCAAGTAGCACAAACACAAGATTTACAAAGAAATCAGATTTCAGGTAAGCTTAGTATGTAGTCAGGAATATGAAGCAGTATTTAAAGTCAGAGTGGGTGAGCCAGAATTGGTTTGTTTTTTTTTTTTGTAGTATGGCCAATGCTAAATAAGAAATTTTGCCTAATAAAGCTGGTGGCATGTTGGTTTCTGTTGTAGGTTCTGCAGCTTCAGCAGACTGGCACCATTAAAGGCACCAACAAGGATGGAGTGACAAATGTGGAACACCATTAAAAATTGAAGTAATAGAGGCTAAGCATGAAGATAAAACGGCATTGTTTAAAAAAGATGGGAGTGAAAGGAAGAATGCCACCCAACAAGAGAGCAAGTGACATCCTTTGTAAAACTGTATTGACTATCTACCTGCAAGATGTCATTTGTTTTCTTTTCTCTTGGCAAAATTATTACAGCACCCAGTCTCTCTTTTTCTAGTTAAAGTATAGTTCACTTTGATTGCAGGCAGCAATTCTGACATTTGGCAGCTGAACACTGCTGCGTATGTTTGCCACACATAAGCCTCATTGTGAAAGAGCTGAGAAACTAAGAGCAGAGAACTAGGGCTTTGAAAAGTGCATAGGAAAGAAACCAGTAGTAGTAGTAGTGGACAAGATGGATATATAAGAAAGATATTACAAATGCTTTGAGGAGTAGAGAGAAGAGCCTTTTTGTTAAACATTACCGCAACAGTGGGGTTTCCATTCAGGTAGCAGGTCCTGACACCTCACCATGGCTCTCTGCTATTACCTATTCTTTCCTGGGCAGGATTTTATCAATTCTAAGCCATCAACAACATGAAACACACTCCAATCTGCAAATGAAGGCAATGCATACTCCTGTTTTGCATATAAAAATCAGTACCTAAAACCAGGCATGGTTGATGTTCATCTACAGGCATTCTTTTTTTTCAATTACAAAGTGCCTTTAATAGATTTTTAGATGCGTTTTTAATTCTTACAAAGTACTGGGTCTTGTTTATTCACATAAAAATGCTCAATAAAAAGACAATATCAGTCTGTAAAAAGACCTTTTAAAGAAGAATATCAAACAAATTAAAGCGAAACATAGCACTGATGGGTTTTTCATTGACTCTATGAGAATAGAATTAATCTGGTTTTAATATCCACTTTTGGAGAAGATGCCAATTAGAATAGTAAATGTAACTCATTCAAGGTCAGGTGTCACATGCTTTATAATAAGTAGGTCACAGGGTCATCTGTCAGCACCTTAGTATTCCCTATACTGAGTTACAAAGGCAGGTCTCATTCCAATTTTTTGATGAATTTGCATTAGTTTTAGTTTCCATTCACAGACTTGTAATAATCCACACAACCAAGTCCAGAAAAGTCTATGAGCGTATTCCCCCATGTTTTCCTACAAGTAGCCTAAACTAAGCTTAAAAATCAAACCAAAACAAAATAAAAAAAAACACAAAACCACACCAAAAAAAAAAAAAAACCAAACACATCCCAGCCCACAAACAAACAAACAAAAACCACCCCTTTGATTTTCCAGTATCTGGCACACTTACATAAAATAATGTGTCATTTGTCACCATGGCTTGTAGTCTGAAAATCAGACTGGAGAAATGATGGAGACCAAAATAGCCTTTTTCAGTCTGTGGGTGGCCAAAAAGGCGACAGTTATATTCCATGATATTCCTTGGTGCTGTGGTTTATTTCTGAAGAGCTCTTGTCAATCCATTTAAAACTCACATGCACACAGACTCAGAGATAGACATGGGGGTTTGTTCAGACTGGAGCCAAATATGCTTATACATTAAAATCCCCCTTTTCACTTGTAAACAGGATATTAGCAATTCTGTAAATTCTGTGTGAATTGTATTTTGAAATCCTGAGTTTTTCAAATAATCTCAAAGCTTGGAGAATTTAAATCCACATGCATTGAAACCAAACAGCAGAGAATCTCAAAGCCAGACTGTGAAGTTCACAATCTTAAACTCATTCCTTAATGCTAAATTTTACACTCAGCTTGTATGTCACGTTCAGTGATGTTATTATTTACGCCAGTTTATAATTGTTTTGCATGTCATTAACAGGTATTTTTAACCTAAAGGGGAATTTGAATAAAATTGCAGCAAAGTTTTTTAAGTAGTTTCAGGGAAATTATCTATGTTATATGCCTTAGTAATTAATTTATTAAAATCAGGTAAAAAATCATATGCTGTAAATAGTAGGATTTAAGAATATTATAAATTACTTTTTCTGTATTGTCCTCAGTAACAATATTTTTCTTTGCGTTATCACAATTATCCAACTTCTTCATCAAAAGAAGATAAAATTACCCCCTGTGCATTTAAAAATCGATTTTACATATTTTGAACTTCAAAACTGTTTTTTTTTTTTTTTTTTTTTTTTTATGGAAGCCAAATAAGTAGTTTTTGAGTATAACTAATTATTATTTAAGAATAACTAATTTACACTCTGTAGCAGCTATAAGTCTCCATAAGAAAACTAAAAAGATGAAAGATTATTAAGGATGTGAAAGAATTTTTTTGTTGTCTTCACAGGTAATGAAAAGATGAGACAGTGGAATTCAAATATGGGATGTAATATACAAATTATTTAATTGATTAAAACATTTTGAAATTTTGACATATATTTGGATATAGCCGTAGTTCAGAAAATGATTGCTATGTTCCTAGCATTAAAGGACATTAATATATACTTTAGAGAAGTTTTGTGAGTGGAATAAAAATCACAGTTTTGCCCAAAGTTGAATCAACTCTGCAAAGAAGTATTAAGGCTTATGCCTGTTACAGATAATCCTTGACAGATGGATATTAGGACACGATCTACCTGGCATCTTCACCTTGGCCCAAGTGTCTGCCTGTGGGAGGATGATGGGAGCAATGACTGTTTAATCAGCAAATGCTTTCAGACGGTCCATATATTTTCACACTCGTAGCTCCCAGTAAGGATGAGGGGTTAAAACTGAGATGCTTTTGTGGCTCCCAAGGAAATGAGTGGGTGGTTCTGCCTAGGGAGGAATGAGTCAAGCCTTGCTGCCACCACGGCATCCCTCCAATCCTTCAATAGAAAGGGCAGTTGCTTCAGCTTGGATTTCCCTCCGCAGTTCTACAACACAACATGGTGCTGTGTGAATGAATTCAGTATTTCCTGGAAATGCCAGGAATGACTGCTTCACTATAGAGGAGGGTACAGGTGCCTCTTGGTGTGAGGAACATGATGCGTGTATGCATGCTCTGTGATGCACATGAAAATGAAAGAACCAGGCCTAGTTTGACAGCCCTGCAAAATCTAGGTAGTTTTCTGCTACAGTGTACTAGGTTTGCATGCATGACCTACACCTATTCTAGGGAAAACCATCTGGCCTTTGAGCTATTCACTATCTGCTGTTTCTTGAAGAAAATGACCCCAGCCTACAGTTGCACAACTCACTTAATTTCTGCATTATTGAGTCAAATATGCCAGATCCTTTAGCTACTGAATAATCAGCATAGCTCTTCCATCATGTAGACAGTCTCAAAGTTTTGGAGCTTTCCCCCAAACTCTCCTAGCCACGGATGCTGTGAAATGGTTCCCAAAACCGCTGTGTGCTTCTCCAACCACACTTTGGTGCCATCTGCTGAACACGAACATGGTTCTTACGCATAGCCCTTTCTTCTCAGCACAGCCTGCCCCTGCCTTTAGACCATATTGGTTTGCTGTCTGTCAGAAAAGGCATTGTTTGCCCCCAGGTGCCATGGCTAACAAGGATGTACAATTTCCTGGGTGGTGTCAAGGTGCTGAGAGGCTCAATGTCTTCCGGGAGACTGGGATGGTATAGTGACAATGTTAGGTCCAATGTCAAGCTGGGAAGACAAACTGCAGATGCAGACCCAATTCAGAGAAGTCCATGGCCAGGCACAGCATGGTTATGAGAGAACTGCAGGTAGGTATGCCCGCTATGCGTGCATGCGTCCTACAGCAGGGACTGATGGCTCCAGGTGGAGCTGAAACATGGTCTTGCCCCCATGGGCAAGGGTGGGGGTCCATGGGAGGCTGGATGGGGGCATTTTTAAGTGCCCTCAGGGCTCTTGCAGTTGATAAAAACACAAGGTACACTTCACCAGTAACTTCAGTGAAGCAGGACCTGACACTTTCTTCAAGTAAACCTATTGCATGACATTCCTACTGCAAAAGTTTTCTGTGCCATATAGGCATGTACCAAATTATTACTCATTACAAAAACATGAAGGTACTGAGCTGAAGCTCCAGCTTTGCTACAACATTTCCCAAGAGCTGTTGATTCCAGGGCAGAGTAAGCCTTCTTGCAATTCCAGCGCTCTTTTGCTTACAGATATAAAAAAATACCCACAGCATCTAATACAGAAATCATGAAATGGGCATTTTTTAATTAGTATAAGAAACTCTTGTACAAAAGGTTTCTCATTTCTATCTAAGGACATCATACCTTTGAAGTGCTCCTTGTGAGACACAATTGGCAGCACTGAAACCTAAGAATGAATTTCGACTATTCACCTCTACTTGCCTTTCGCAGGAATAATCTGTCTTCCAAGAATTACCTCTATAAATATAGAACTCTGAAATATTTTTTTTACAGAACTAGAATAAAGGATGGAATAAATTGGGTGGGTTTTTTTTTTTTTTTTTCAAGTTATAGATGAGATCTGCTGAAACTATGAATAACATCTGCGTCATCTTGGTCCCATATCAGTGCTCTGCTCCTGCTGCCTGCATTATTCTCCTCCTTCCTGGAGGGAGCTCCACTACCTCAGGCGTCTGTGGGAAAGCTTTAGTCCCACTTATAAACAGGGAAGAAGCAAAATGGATGTTTTATAAATAAACTTAACCAATTACTTCAGCAATTCCTTAATATTTGTTCCTCTGGGGGCAAAATCATAGAATCACAGAATCATAGAATAGTTAGGGTTTGAAAGGACTTTAAGATCATCTAGTTCCAACCCCCCTGCCATGGGCAGGGACACCTCCCACTAAACTATGCCACCCAAGGCTATGTCCAACCCGGCCTTGAATACCACCAGGGATGAAGCATTCACAACTTCCCTGGGAAACCCATTCCAGTGCCTCACCACCCTTAAGTAAAGAATTTATTCTTCTTATCCAATCTAAACTTCCCCTGTTTAAGTTTGAACCTGTTACCCCTTGTCCTCTCAGTACAGTCCGTCATGAAGAGTCCCTCCCCAGCATCCCTATAGGCCCCCTTCAGATACTGGAAGGCTGCTATAAGGTCTCCACACAGCCTTCTCTTCTCCAGGCTGAACAGCCCCAACTCTGTCATCCTATCTTCATAGGGGAGGTGCTCCAGTCCCTTGATTATCCTCGTGGCCCTCCTCTGCACTTGTTCCAGCAGTTCCATGTCCTCTTTATGTTGAGTGTTGCAAGAAAAGTGTTGCAGGGTTACAGCCTTAAAATCTTGATACTGTATTTCATATTTCCTTTTCTCTAGAAACAACATGTATCCTATTTTCTGTCATTGGTGACTGAGAGGCTAAGTTCAGATCATTAGCTTCCTTTTGAATTTCAATTGGCTGACTTGCAGATTTTCCTGGCTTGTGTGCACTAGCTATTCATTAGATCATAAAGACTTCTCTGTCTTTTGTTACAAATACTTGTGCAAAAATAATTCATTTATTCTCCTCTGTACCTATTTAATTATTTTAGTAGACTTTGTGTCATCATAATAAAAGATTGACTGAGAAAAAAACCCTGAAGTATTATCTGCATAAAGCAAATTAATTTATCATTTTCAGAAGAGTAAATTGACTCAAGTATATTTTATTTCTCCTAGTAGTACCTCTCAAAATGACCAATATTATCTGCAGATGTGATAAAAATAACCATAATGTAATATGTATTCAAATATTAATTGCAGCTTGTTCATGATGAAAACAAACTGCTTGTCACTATGCAATAGTTGGACACTTTAGTTTTTATAGGTTAATTAGCCTTCAACATGGGTCTCATCTTAAAAATAAACATGCATCTCAAAGCAATCGTATATTTCACTGCAGATATTACTGGGAGACTAAGCGTAAATGAGTCACAGGTCTATCACAAGATTATTAAAGCCTTAGCAAAACCCATCACCTGTAGAGTTGTATGCCTATGAAATTACTATGAATTCCTGGCATTTTATTCCAACTGGCACTAAATAGTTAGTTTTTATGTCAATACTATTATGAATGCTTTAAAAGGTGTTAACTCTGAACTTCAATTAATTTTAGAAATAAAATATTGAGTTAACATGTGGGGTTGAGTGAACATTTTTTTTCCATTGGTGATTAATAGCTCTTAGAAGAAACAAAATACTCTAAAATATGCATAAAGCTTGATAAAAGGGTAGCAGAGTTTTGAACATATGAAATGCATGCATTTTAGAAATTAAATCATCATGAAATTTATTGGTTATTTCAGACCAGAAACAGGGATAAAGTTCATTTTTATTTGGTAGGAAATGATGTGTTGCTGATATCTCAAAATCTTTCCAGAGATATAAAAATTTGGAAAAAGCTCCTTTCACATCTGTGGAAACTTTCATAATGTTTTCTTCTTTTATTCAGTGTAGTAAAATTATAAGTCATTCAAAACCAGTGGAAAAAAAAAAAAAAGTATTTCCTCCTCTGATAATATCAGTTTATTTTGATACTTCAAAACACAGTTCTGTCAAGCTGACTTGGTGCCAGACAGAAAGTCTACGTACGAGTCTATGGACTGCTCATGCAAGCTGTTTTGACTGACTGGCATCTGAATCCAAGGTAGTATTGATGGGTGCTGATATATATCGAAGCTTCCCTGTGCCCTTGTGTCAAACCGAAGTCTGTAACAATCACATGCCGCAGCTCCCATACAGAAGCTGATGCTCAGCTGCCTAGAAATAAATCATTTACTTTCAACACCTGCGCTGGCTACTTCCTAGAGGTTTTACATTAGCATTCTGGCAGAGAGAAAAGGACTATTAACCTGAAGCCTTCTTGTGGAGAAAGAGACACAGTCTGACAAACTGAAATGCTGAGGGGAAAAAAAAAAAAATCAAAGCTGAAATATGGCGATTCTTGTTATAAAGCTTATTTCTGATAATAAAGAGGTTCAAGGAACTGCCATGTATGTAACGTATTCTTTGTTTTCTTCCTGGTACATCACGCAAAAGGGTCTGTCTGGCTTTTATGGCTCTCTTGTCTAAATTACAAATTTTGCTTGTGACTTCCTCTGGTCACAAAATGTTTAATGCTCCAGGATCTCAAAGAATCACTTAGGAGATACTCCAGTCTCTTGTGATTAAGTACTCTATTAAAACTACAACCTAGATATGAAGATCCTGTGGAAAGACTCTGAAGACTGACATTTGGAGCTAAAATGGATCTTAGAAAATCTTTTGCATCTGTCTGGTGTACTTACATTTATTCCCATCAACCCTCCTGAACTTGATATTCTAGTCTGGGCGGCAATTTAAGATGTTTCATGAAGCTGTGCTCCCCCAAGCCTCCTTAATATCACTAGTTGTTAGGTAATAGGGTTTAGTCTCAAGACACACTGATAGTTTTCAACCCTGAGCTCTTCCCATGATACAAGACCCACTAAGCTGCATACTGCTCAAATAGTAACAGCTCAGATGCTGTCTTCACTCTGATTTCTTTTGATACTGTAGTCAGTGAATCTCTCGTGTCCATTGTTGCTGAATAATGGTAATATTTTGATGGCAGGTGGTGAGGGTCATGGGGAACTGGGTGCATGCATGCATGTACATAGGACAAGTACCTGAAAATCAGCAATTTGGGCTCTAATTTTCTGAATACAGTAAAATATTGTAGTTGCAAAGGAATTGTGAGGTACTGAATGCTAAATTTTTAGTGTTTTCTCACTAGGTGTCTTTAATTCACATGTAAATAATAAAACCATTACTTAATAGAATGTACAAACATAAAGCACATTAGACACCTGAACCTGATTTTGTTTCAGTGATGAAAGCACCTGCATCATTTTACGTAATCATGCCTTGTAAATCTATGTATAAATAACTTAAAAAAAATCAAAATGCTACATAAACCAAATCTATTTGGGAATGTTGAGAATATGTGGAGTTGTGATAAAAATGTTGTCTAAGAAAAAAAGCAAAGGAAGACTATATTAGTCTGCTAGCTCTTGCAGGCATTCTTTGCTGATGGCAATCCTGCCCACAGGCTCTGGTAGGCAGCACCCAGCAAAGGTGAAGAATTATGCACCCTTCTGAGTGCATAATCTCAGGATTTAGATTAATTTAAGAATTAGCAAAAATAGAAAAAAAATTAGGTAAAATTACTCATTCTTTTGAAAAATACAGTTACAAGGTTTTTAACTGTTTCTAACTACCTTAGCCCGTAAGGGTGTGTAAAATATAAGAATTAATTATTTCAGATTATGAAGATTCATTTTGGATTACCTCTCGACATTGTTACTGTGGAGTTCATAAATCAATCCTACAGTCTAACCCTGTTTCTCTAGGTTAGTGCTATGAAAGACTTTTCATCAGTAAGAAATTTTACAGAAAAGTCAATTATTTGGTTTATCAGAGTTCTCTTTAGCAAAAGCAGTACAAAAAGAAACAAAATTATGTGGTTGTACCGTAACAGCACTTAAAACAGAGTAAAGAAACTCTGATCCATAACTATGTATGGATTACAATATCTTAATGCATTAATATTTTTTCACATGCTGAAAATTAAGAAGGAAGCTGTATATGTTCGTGTCACTTTGATTTGAAGGCTGCTAGAGACAATGGAAATTACTCTCCACTTACACATAATTTCCTGATGGTCTGGATGAGGGAAATATTTATTGATCTATTCTCATACTATTTCTCTGAGTATCAAGCAACAGACTTCTTCCTCTTTCAAAAAGATCACATTTTATAGTCAAAATGAACATTTCAAAAGATTTTCAATTAGCAAAAATGCCCGCCTGTTCTGAAGTGGATAAAAGCAAATCCCCAAATCTCAGAACTTGCTGTGAAACAGAATTGTTGTCAGTCCTGCTATTACCCACACAGGGCTTTGCATCAGACCCATTATCCCTTTAATCTCTTTATGTCTCTCCCATGATCAGAGGACAAAAATGAAAATGGAAAGCCCTGTGCATCAGTGACCTATATCAGACTACTAACTTAGTAGCTAGAATGGCAAAATATAACTGCTTTAGTTCTCCTTCTACCGACAAGCAGCGCTATATTTCATCAGTAGAAAGCAGGAAAAGAGAACGCAAAAGGAAAACAAGTAGCAAGGGGAGGGAAGGAAATAATACGTGAATATGTTTTCTTATAGAAACATAGTGTCACGCACTGTAATTTCCTGGCCTAGCTCAGTGTGGGAAACACTGATAAGTTTCAGTGGCAGGACTAAGGACAGATGTCTAACATTTTGCAACACTTTTCATTCTTAAGGATCTGGAAAATGTTTGTATGTCTTAGCTATACACACCTACATAAATTGAGTCACCTGTGGTGGTGAATACAACTGTTGCACTACCTATTAATTTTTGGTATGAAATGCAATCACTGCAGCAGTTCCTCAGACTTAGAAGGTAGGTGCTCCCAGACCACACAATAGAAAATATAGCAAGTACTGACTTCTGTTAATCATAATCATTGTGCATTTAGTAATTTGATATTTGGGAGACCCAGAGAAAGGAATGTAAATGGCTGTAGCAAGAAACAGGAAAATTGCTACTGGCACTGCAGTAGTAACAGAGTCACAACTGCCACAACTACCTTGTTATTCAATTTCAAAACCTGTAAGACAGTCATAGTGTTGTTATTCATCCTTAGGTAAAGGAATTGTATATGCAAAATATTCTAGAATTATATTTTATGTTCTGTTAATAAGGATCTCACCTCTATTTATTTGCTTCAAAATATTAACAAAATTAAAATTGCCCCACTGTTTTGCCTAAAAGAGTAATCTTAATTCAGATGTCTTCAGTAATATCTGTTGTCCAACAAATGGAAAATAGCCAATATGTTACAAGTCTTTTTAGAAAGAATTTGAATATGATTGAAACCTCTCTGTAGATAAGGATTCTGTATATTACAAAATTCAAAGAGATAATGAAACAAATAATTCAGTATCTGTAGATGCAGTACGAGCAATAAGTGACTAATATCACCAGGAGAAAATGCCCTTTTTTTGATTATGCATTTTGCTTGCAGCTTTAAGCAATATATACAAACTATAAGAAAACATTCTTCTTCTAATGAGCAATACTGATCTCTAACATAAAATCCAGCCAAGATGCATACACATGCATACATGCGTACAGCTGCAGCTCTATACATAATGTTCATGCACATAGATGCAAAAAAATGTATTAATTACATATTAACCCTACAAATGTATAGAACCTTTTTGGTCCTTGAAAAAAATGTTCCATATACTATTATAAGATGTGTGAATTATCCTGAAGTTACATTGATAGAAAATGAGATAAACCAAACCTCCTGACTCCCTTTTACTGCTTTCTGTTTTAACCTTGTAAAATGGATGTTGCATTTACATGGTTTTACTTTTTCTATTTCTTTAAAGAAAGAAAAATGTCTCTGCAGTACTGCTGTCAGAGTGTTGGCGCAAGTGCACTTAGGCTATGTCTAGACAGCACAGCAGATAAGCATCCTAGCATGCCGGGGTCCCAATCCTCCAACACCCTAGCGGCAGATGCATGATGATGCTCCCCCTGTCCTAATCATCCAGTTTTTTACCCATGAAGACAAGGACTAAGGGAGGGAGAGAAGCAAAATAAGGTGATGGTGCACTTCTGGGTCTGGCTCTGATATTCTTTGAGGTCCTGCAGTGCAAACATAGTCTTGGAGACTCCCCTAATGCCCGCTGAAGTCAGCGGAAATTTTTCAGGTAACACCTGCCTCAAGTTCTCCATATGACTATAGAGATCATAGAAAGAGGAACACTCACAGTGTATATTTATTCCAAACCACAAGTATTTGAATTGCCTTAGGCTCTGAGAATCATCAGACTGATTTAAAAACAATATCTGTATTTGTTATGTCATACGTATGAAATTTTGCATCATTTCCATAAGCCTTTTGATTTTGACCATTTACAACTAGCTAAAGCTTGGACTTGGAAAAATCAACCAGGCAGAAACTTGAAATACAGAAGTTAAGCACACACAATATATTTCAATTTCACCAGATTACAAATTTCAACTGGTTTTCTTACTATCAGTACTTCTGTCTTTATACAGCCAACAGGGCAGGTGATAAACTCATTCCTGAATGACAATTTGTAAATTTCAAATCCCAGTGGTGCTCAGAAGAGACTGTAATATTGCGTAATGCACTAAAAAGAATTGATTTTCAGAGTTTCCACAGGCCTGTAATAAACATATGATGTATTTAAAACTTGAAAGTCAAAATATCTCCCAATTGTTGCAATATTTTTTCTAGATTTTAGCCACATCTTTATAAACAGTATTCAATATCCTTTTTACCTGATTTGTTAACTAATGTGCATGGGTCTCAAGCTATCATGCTACCACCTCATTCCATCCTTGTTAAAGAATCAAAGAGTCAAAAAAAGTAAACGTTCTATCTGGATGAGATTTTTTTTCTTGGTTTACTTGTTGACCAAAATCTGCAACTGCTGTGACCATTCATGTTCAGTAATAATAACAATTAAAAAAAATTAAGTATCTTCTGTTCCAGGACAGGTCTCTGAACAATTCCAAATGCAGCAATATTAAAGAGAGAGCACAATATGATTGATTAAAACTTCTCCAGAGGCATAAAACAGCTTGACTGAGCACGGTTTATTACTTTATTAATGCAACTTATGCACTATTACAATTTGAAATGTACTATTTCAATTTTGAGGAAACCTTTTGTAGTAAGTAGCATTCCCTAAGTACTTACCCATAAGGCTGCTTACAGAAGGCTGCCTAAATTACATGAGAATAGCCTGTGGCTCAGTGCACAGAAATATTCCTTTTATTAGTGCAACCAATTAAACCTGAGATACTGTATGACACCTGTGGAACTTGTTAATGATTAGAATCCAGTAAATGACTGTTGTGTCTTGGTTCTGATCCCTATACAGTCATACTCAGCTTGAGAGTTTCAGATTAAAGGTAAAGGGAGAAGAGTAAAGATTTGATCTGAGCCCATTGCCTCTGGGAAAATCTTGGTGAAAGTAAGAAGATGAATAGCATTTCTTCCTTGGGGACTTGTCAATAGTTGTGTTACAGCCAACAGTAGAACTGTCAGAGAAATGAATTATTAAGAATTCAACTTCAAGGCAGGAAGTTTTTTTCATAGATGATGAATAACCAGTGTGCCCGAACAGAAATAGATGGCATTAGTCATAAGTGGCTATAAGCTTATTTGCACAAGGATGGAAGAAATCAGAAGATACCAGCTACCAAGTGGAGTGAGATTGATGGGAAAGTATAATTGTCTTTGGTGTGAAAAGATATGCCTGCCAGTCGGATCTTCCTCCTTTGGATTTTTATGAAGACCTATCAATAACTGAATTTTAAATACGCTCCATTTTTGAACCATGTCTGTTTACATGATTAATGTAAGAATAAACCCCAAGATTTGTAGGATATGAAAGTACAATGTCTGCTTTGCTTCTAGTAAAAATGGCAAACTGCCATCAGACTGAATCTTGTTTAAGGTACATAATGGCTCAATTTCAATGCAGAATATAATTATCTCACAGTTAGTTACTAGAATTTCTGGCATGAAGTAAACCCAGACAAGAAAATACAAAGTTGGATTAAATATGCATAAGTGCCTACAATGTGACTCCTTACAGTAATCCCTCTTGCCAACCCATTTTTAAATGTTTTGCATATACACCATAACAGAGACTTATAGCAAGATGAGTAAGAACTTAAATACCTAGGGAGGAGAATAAAACCCAAACAAAATCATCCACCTGAAATTGCAGGAGATAACATTTTTTCTCAAATGTGAGCAGGTTAGGTGAGCAATAATTACTTGACAGTAAAAGCCAGATTACTTTAACTGCAGTTGCATTTCACATAGCTAACTCTGAAAGCAAAGCAGCAGTAGACTGTTAACAATTTTCTGTTTCTTCAGGAACGGTAACTCACTGGTTTCTACGTGAGATTTGGATCTCTGTTTTTGCAACTATAAATATAGCCTTACTATTCACCAGACCATAGATGCTCCCCTCCTATTTTTTTTTTTTTTTCCTGGACTCAGACTAAGAAGGGAACACAAATAAACATGCTATTTAAGATATCAATTGTCTATAGAGTGATTTTTTTTTAAACAAAGTTCTTGAATGCCCTCTTTGGAAGGACAGGCAAATACAATTGAAACTAAGCAGAAAAGATTTTTCCTGTGTTTCTAAAATCTAAAGCATAGGAAAAACCTTACTTTTTCATTTTGCCTGAGAATGTGAAAAAACATAGTGCAAGGTGAAGCACTTGATGTGCCAAATTGCAGAGGGCAGCCCTCACTGTGAGGGAGCTGACTACATTGAGGGGCTTTCTTAGAACTGAAGTACCATATCAGATCTGAAAAACTTTAGACCATGGTGGAGATGTGATCTGAGGTTGTATGAAAACCTGACAATTTGTAAAAATAATACATTTGAAGAATTCAAAACCAAATCTTTATTTTTCCCTTGACAATTATGAACATGGAGGGTTGTGAATGCACAGTTTCATGCCAATATAAGAAGAAAGTTCATCTTACTGAAGAATCTTCAATCCTGTGACATTTACGCTGAAAAATAATATTCCAGCTTGTATCTATGCATATTATTAATCTGTGGAAGAGAATTTTACTCATGGCTTTTGTCATTCAAAGCCATAAAGGGGTTTCCATGCATATTTATTTAGCTATAAATATGTTGTTTGTTTTTCAAGAAACTAGCAATTCGGACAACAAAAGGCACATCAGTGTCAGGCTACACCTGCCTGACTCCAGAGTAGAACACAGACTGCATGATGCAGGCACTCTCATCCTGCTTCTGCCCATGATCCCCTCTGTACAAGGGAGTCCACACATCCACTGAGAAGGATAGGATGAATATGTCTCAAGCTAATACTGCCTTTCACAGAGAAAGGCAAAATGATCCTGACAACAGCAAGGTTTAGAAGGCAGTATCTGAACATGATTTAGCTCATGTCACATTCTCTGCATTTTGCAATAATTTTATTAGCAGTTTTAAACTGTCAAGGTAATGAGTCCCTATGCAAGATATCCTGGAGTAGGATACTTTATTTAGCTAAAGTATCTGGGTTGCGCATGGAATGTCAGTGTTTTCTGGAATGAAGGCACCTGGAATATGCCACATAGACAACCCCTATATGTGCAAAAGCAAAGAATTGTAGTAATTCATATATCTCTGTATTGTAGCATTATATTATTATCGTCCTTGTACCAAAGGTATTAGAAATGGAACACTTGCCAGACTGATACTATAAAAATTTCTCAATTTTTTTTTTCCTTTTATTTTTTGTAGCATTCTCAGTTATGTTCTATGTGCTAACTGTTAGAAAATTCAATTTCATTGTGATCATCTGTGTAATATTCTATGTCACTGCCTGCTAACAATTCAAATAGCTCACATTTATCATGGCCTTCCAAATCAAATTAACAAAAATGCTGAAGCTGTGAAAAATCAGTGCCTTTTCCAGAAACATTTAGGAATGCTTGTCACATATCTAGTTTGCATTTCTGTGACATCAGGATTTTGAAATTCTGTTGGCAAATATGGATCTGATCTATTGCTGTGTACAGATGCTCAGATAAAAGTGATTAGATATGAAGGTAATAGGTATCCTGAAAATAGTCCTAAGCAAACAGATTGATTAGAAAATTTGACTCCTACAAACAAGCAAACAGGAAATAAGCTGCGTCATTGTTCTTATTTTTAACACAAAGTTGTGCTATCCAGGAAAGGCAAGAAGAGCTTTTGTGCGTAGAAAGGATAGAGGAAAGAGCAGAGATAAAACAGTCTCCAAACAACTGAAATATGAATACGCTTCTGTACCTAACATGAATCAAGAATGAGAGCGAACCTGGCAAAGAACAGGATGTAAGGTAGTGTTCTGTTAAGACTATCACAGAAGAAAAGCAGGAATTATGACCAGTCACCTAGAAATAGTCCAAACAAGCAAGAAGCAACCATGAACAGTGATGATATGCTGTATACCTCATTTTATGCTTATATTCCTCATTTTGGTTTTTTGCACATCATCTATTTGTCTTTTTCTGATATTATTTTTCCCTTGGGCTACTTCATATCAGACCATCTAATTCCAGATGAGTCTTTGGCCCTTTTTACCACTTTCCTTTTTGCTTGAAACCTTATGGTAGTAATGAATAAAAAGGAAAAGTTTGAAATGTAGAAATAAATATATGCGTATTCTTTTCCCCTTTATAGAAAGTCAGTAACTGCTAGTTATAGTCCAAACCAATTGAAGTCATTGGGACTCCAACGAGCCTGGATTGGGCTCTGGAGGCTGAAATCCATGTTTTAAAATTCAATTTATTCTATATTTCATGTTACAAATTTTAAGTCATCTTAGATTTTGTAATTACAATACTCTGCAAGACACCTTCCTACCTAAAAAAAACCAGCAAGAACAGGCAGAAATGCTCTTCAGGCCTATCGGCAGAGCTACAAAAACCACCAGAAGTGCCAGAATTATGCATTAAAGTGTTCCTATGCTCTTTTTTCATCTACAGACTGAATAGTAGCTGTATATTTTGTATTAATCTTTGTATTAAATATGGGACTTTAAAATAAAGCATACCATTATATTCATACAATGTCAGAGCCTAAGAACACTGGAGCAGTTAATAACTGAGATGCAGTCTTGTTTCAAGCTACCTTGTATTGCTGCACAATAGATGACTGCAACAGTTCACTTTTTATATTTTTAAACAATGGCTTATTTCAGTGAACAGTGAGAAAAAGGTACATTTTCTATCATAGAATTGTTAGGGTTGGAAAGGACCTCAAGATCATCTAGCTCCAACCGCCTTGCCAACGGCACAGACACCTCACATTAAACTATGCCACCCAAGGCTCTGTCCACCCCTCTTGACCTTGAGTCCTCTTGATCAGGCAGCCTAACAGATCCCCACAGTAATGTCTCTCATCACTGTTCTCCCTTTAACCCTGACTCACAAACTCTCTGTTGACTGCTCACTTGTCCCCAGACAGTTCCATACTCTCCAGTCTATCCCTAACATAAACAACAACTCCCCCTCCTCTCCTGCCAGGCCTGTCTGTTTAGAAACTAAAGAGTCTGTAACCATGCATTTCAACACTCCAGTCATAGGAGCCGTATCACCATGTTTCTACGATGCTTATTATATCAAACCCTCATAGACATGCACATATCTCTAATTTCTCTTCTTTATTCCTTATGCTGCAGGTGTTTGTTTAGAGGTATCTGAGACAAGCTCCAAATGAAGCCGGCTCATTGGCTGAAGCAGCTACAATATCTCTACATTGCTCCGAGCATTTATTATAGGTGCTGGTAACTGACTGTGTTAGGATGGAATTATGCGCCCCTTCCCCAACACATCTAGTTTAAAGCAACCTTGATTAGTCTGGCAAGCCTTCTACCAAA
>JASSUY010017141.1:0-56479 GCA_032466535.1 Forpus xanthops
CCTTGAGAAAATTTCTCTCATATTTCTTCATTTCCTACAGCAACAGAAATATCTGAATAGTAATGCAGATTATATTTATTTCAATAAAGAATGTCCTTTGCTTGACTTGCTTACTCCATGATTTGCTACTATTCTTTCAGTGTGTATACCTTGTTCTCATATATCCAGTATTTCTATAAAATCATCACATTCTACACCACAAATTTAAGTCCAAGTATGCATGCGGTCTCTTCAGAAAACATGCCCGTATGCCTGAGTTGTGTTACCACCTGTCTGTGGATTCATTCACATCAGAAGCTGCAGGAAGGTAACAGCAAAAGCAAAGGTCAGAAGCCAACAAAAAATAATTGTGAAATATCTGATATATGTTTCTATTAAAGTAAGAAAAATCTTGAAATTCAGCACAAATGAAAGCAAGAAATACTGCCTACCTGAAATTGCTAACTAACCCTCCAGGACCTGTACATCACTTGCTAGAAAACAGCTGAAGCTGAAGGGAGACCTGCAGGAGACACTTAACAGCACCTTTTGTGTCTTGCAAACACAGTATCATGAGGCTTTTGCAATTAACCTGATCTCTTGACTTCCTTTACTTCAGAGTACACAACCCTGTATTCCTGGGGCTTGGGCAGAAATCCACTCCCACCTTCTTTCTTATATCCTTACTGTCAAAATCAGCATTATACAATCTGTATGTTGTTATCTTGGGACATATTCATACCAGTATCTTCACGTGATTGTCCTCACACCTCTATATGAACATGGACTTCATTTCCATCAGTTTGGAAAAAACAGGCTAGCCTCGGTTCTCACATGCAGAACAGCAAAGACAATTCAGCACCGTGTGTTTCAAATACCTTAACAGACTGAGGTAAGTTCTCAGACCTTCAAGAACAAAGATCAAAGCACTGGACATGCAAGCATAGAAGCGGAATCCTCAATTTTAACGGAAGTTTTGAAGACAGTCTAAGTTCAGACCTCTTACACATTTGATTTAGCAGTGGTTGTTTAGTATACCATCTCATTTTTTTATCCTCCATGACCCCTTCCAGCTGTCTTACATATTGTACTCATAAATGGTGTGGATTCAAGAGTTTGTGGATTCTGTGGATCAAGTGGAAATGGAAAGCACAGGAGGAAAGTCACAGGTAATTACACTGGTTAGCATTAGAGTCCAAAGTAGTACTGGCAGAGAAATGCAAGGAAATATGAAATTGCTTTTCAGCCCAATGCTGGAGAGTTGCTGTATGGAATCACAGGGAAGGTACTCTGGGAAAAATGCATTAAAACCCAAGCAGTATGTTCCAAAGAGAGGCAGCCTTTCCCTGTTTCCTTTCAGGGATTCGTAATGGAGCACTGGAACTTCTAAAGGGAAAACTCGGTAATTTGAGCTATAACTTCTGAACAAAAATATAAACAACTTTAATGGAATTTAAAAAAAATAAGGAAAAGACCCACAGACAAAAAATGCAAACCAAAAAAAAAAAGCAATGAGCCCTACTGAATATGTGGGTTTTGGCAACAGAAGCAATCAATCTCACCAGTGCAAGAAAAGATCACAAGGGAAACCTGTGACTCCAGTGAAACAGATCACATATTCACTCTCATTGGGAACTTTCACAGAAATTAAGAACATTCATCTGTGTTATTGTTACTTTTAATTAATTGTGTATTATCACAATCATGATAAAAAGCTTTTGCGTGATATGAGCAAAATGGCATCTTACAATACTAAACATGGTTCATCTGTAAGGAAGCATGAAGGTAATAATTATGAATTATAAAATCATCTTAATCAAACACCATTACAAGCTGCCATGTAAAGTGCGGTCTTATCTTCTGTTCCCAGTTCTCTGCTCCTGCCTTGAGATGACACTAACAATCATACTACTGTAATGTGAGCTGGATCAGGAACCCGATGTAACAAAAAAAACAAGTTCTCAGATTGGATCAGGTCCCTTGTTCCAGGTTCAGGACATGACCACATAGACACTTAAGCATGTAAGAGGAAGAGGGTGAACAGCTGGCAGTGATAGGGAAGGAACATGGGATGGGCCCTTTTAACAACACTACAGAATTCCACCAAACAGAGCTGTCTGTATAACCTCAGCCTGGGCATCCAATCATCTCTGAGGCTACAATCAGACAAATAACACTGTTAAACAAGTACTGCTGAACCAAATATGCTTCAACATAAATGCATCAACTGTACAAAAAGCACTTTTGAAATCTACAGAGACAATGGTCCCTATCACCAGAAAAAGCAAAACCAGTCTTTTCATATTAGTGAAAAATTACAGAGAGAGGAAATGGCTAGGCAACAAGAATTAAAGAATTAACACATTTCTCGATTTTGCCTTGATAAAAGTTCATTCCCCACACATACGAATTACTTACTTTCCAGATGGAAATAGTTTAAATTAATTGGATTAAGCACGTTTTGTTAATGGCATTACAGAAAGGGCATCCACAAACCTACACTGCACATGTACAGCAGCTATGCAAGTGAACTACCTTCGCAAAGAACTACAGAAAGACCCTTTTTAATATATATCAATTCATATAAAGGACAGAAGGGGAATATTTCTAAAATGGCAATAGCTTCTCACAAGCTCTTGACTTACATATTATTATAGACAGTCTCTTTCCGTCATTATCAGCTTTGCAAAGCCAGAGTTTGTCACTTTGGTATGGAGAGTTTCAGCTTTGCAAACAGGCTGCTATTATAATTGCTTTCTGGCTCCTATTACTAGAAATTCTAATTTGCTAAGGTTAAATATGGCAGAACTGGTTATGCTAAAAGTAATCATATCCAGTGTTCCCCAAATCCTATAGTCATAGAGGACTCCAAAATTCATGCAGGTATGGGAATCCTACTGAAGACAGTGATGGAAAGAGAGGCCAGATTCCAGAGTTCAGTTCCTAGCATTGCCCAACAGTGTTTAACCATGATCATTTCAAATGGGTCACCAGTAGGCATTCATACAGTTTAAAATAAATCAAAATATCATTGGCTAGTGTTTCCTACTGACTCCAAGACTAGGAGCATGCTTTATCTGATCATGTGCCAAAAATGTTTTCTTTTCATGCTAAGCCAATTGAAATTGGCTTCTTTAAATATGATGGGTGTATCTGTATGCCCTAGTTTGATATCTGTTAAGTAGAATTAAAGTTTATCTGCTTTGAACAACTTAGCGTAGTCGAAATAGCTGTAACACTGAGAAAAGCAGATGCTGGAGCTGACCTTCCTAAACTCAAGGAAAAGTCTGCCATGAAACATAATAATGACATTTTTTGCCTTATTTTTGTACCGCTCTGTCCTAACTCTATACTATTTGCAAAAACAACAGTAGTATCACAAAATGCTTTGCTGTATACTACTTGTTAAAAAAATTACTTACTGTATGTCAGACTGAACACTTTATCTTCAACATAAACACGGAAATCATAAAAATAAAAACCTATACTCACGTTCTTTATTTTTGTATGTCTTCCAAATTTTACAGAACCTTGTAAGATTCCAAAATCCGGAAACATATGGAACACACACTGACATTAACATATAGTGAGCTACCAGAGGAGAACTGAGAAGATGAGAGTGCTCACAAAAGTCATCTTCACAAGTGAGAAGAAACTCAACTGCTCAGGCTGGTGAGTGTGCTTCACTGAGAGCACCATTCTGGCCCTGGCTTGAAATAATCCAAGTCCTGATTATGCCAGTCCTTCTCTCCTTGCTATTCATTCATACTTTTCCCTTTTGATGTCAATGGCACAGACACAGCCCTTACCAAGAACCATGGTTCAGCGAACTGCTTCAACTGAAAATTAGCTGAGGAGGAGGAGAAAGAGGGACAATGAGGGTCAACAGTAGCAGCCTGCAATTAGATTGGTTTAAACTAATCTTGAAACAGTACCTTTAGTACCCAAGGAGTCTATTCCTCTTTGTATCTACCAAGATGTGCAGAGAGTCAGCTACTCCATTTAATTGCAAGGGCATAGCTAAAAGCTATGAATGAGAAAGGAAGGAGATAGCATTTTCTGAAACTTTATAATGCAACCTGGAGCGCTGTAGACATAATAGAATTATTTGCTAAGCCAGTCCGCACATTAGAAGAGCAGCTGCCTAGTGCCTAACTATGAAATTACTCCGTAAATGAAAAGCAGGAGTAAAGAGTAGCCAAATGGAAAAACATTTCCTGATCCAGCCAAAGAAAATAATTTACAACAGTTTCCCAGCACAAAGAAAGAAAAAAGGGTGCATGCAGAGCACTAAGATATAGAAACTGAACTTCAGGATAGTCAGGAAATGATTAAGTATTTAAATGTGTGCTTCAAAGACAAAATCCGGAAGAAAAAAGAGGTAGATATTTTTTTACTACTTAGTTTGATGAAGGAGGGTACTCAAGGTCTAAAATTTGACACGTAAGAACATGTAAGCAAATGATACTGTCTCAATATTTATGTTAATGTAAAATCACCTGCATCTCTATACCAGCTTTCATCCAGTGATCAGCAAATTCTTTACAATAAGCTACACAACTTCTGAAAAACAAGGTTAATTCTCCAAAGTCAATAAAGGTACTACTTTACAAAGTTATTCCATCCGTAAATGGAACTTAAAGCACTTAATATTCATGGAAACACCCACAGATTTGTCTCATCGCATGGCAAATGAAGGGTTCTAAGGTGTCATTTTTCCCCCAGTGAAATAAACGGCAAAATAAAGGCCTTCCCTTTTGTTTTTTTTACTACGTAGTTAGTTTCTCAGCAAGTTTAAATTATCTTAATTTAAATTAATGGATCTATAGCAATTATTCTCACAAATTATGTGCCTTCTGATCTACCCACTCAGTTATAACTATTTAATTCTAATTATTGCCCTCAATTTGGTTTTAGTTTTGTTTTGGTCTTTTTTTTTCCAGAAGCTAGTTTTATACTTTTGCTCATAACAGCTGTGGAACTATGGTAAGTAAAAATAAGTGCCTGCCTTCTTAATCTTGTCATCACATGGCTAATTAAAAACATGTCTCCATTTTGGAGGCACAAGTCTTGGAAAAACACAGGTTTTGGCAGACTCATTCAAGTTGCTAGCATATATTTATTCATGGTATGAAGTTTTGGATTGATAGCTTTCTGCACACAAGAGGAACAAGAGACATATTTTCTACAGATACACATGGAGAGAGCTGAGAGTGTAATTTGCACTGTACTGCTTGCACTGTACCTTTAACAAGAAAAATGCTGTTATAAAAATTCTGTACCTGGCTACCATTAGGGTTTTTATTTTTTTCTACAACTATATCAATTTAATAGAAGCTGCACATATTTCAGGTGAATGCTAAACCAATCCAGCAGTTAATTTGGATTTCCCATGTAGCAAAAAAACTCATGTCACAGCACTACTGGTAGTGAAATAGTATTATCAGAGATTATGACAAATATGGATGAAGGCACACGTTCCCAGGACTATATAGAACAAAACACTGAGAAGCAACAAAGATGCTTAAAAGCCGCTAATAAAAATTATTTGATATATGCTAACACAAAAAGGTCATATCTGTTCCCTATGGCATATAGTGTTTCTTTCTTCTCTTCCATTAATAAGCTAGGGAAAACATTGACACAAAAAAGAACACAGTCATGCAAAAGAAAAAAATGAATTATTAGTCTTTTTTTTTTTTTTTTTTAAAGACATTTACCTCTTGTCTGCTTTAGATATCTGTCTGAAAAAGTGAATGGTTAGTAACTACATCTACCATGAAGCAAATGAAACAGATACTAATGGAACGAAAATGAGTTCTATAAGCTCAGTTGCAGATCACATAACCCAAAGCTGACTCAATTTCCTTCTACAGTTAACAAATTTAATCAATACCCTGTCACCAACTGACTTTCTGAGAAGACTTCTGAGATTTAATGAGCTCAACTTAGAAGTGCCAATGGACCAATATGGACATGGGAATTAGTCAAGACTTGCGCAAAACAAAAAAAAATTACAGAAAACATACTGCTTGGCAGAAAATGAATTAAAATTTATCCGGGAATATGGTGCTCTCTTGACAGAAAGTAATAAAGAAAGCATTAAATTTTGCCAGTTCTGAAAAATTGCCAAGTACAGAGATGAATATAAATAACGATTAAATGTAAGTTTTAAAAGAAAAAGGAAACATATAAATTTATTCCTTAATGGTAATGTCTTTTGATACTCTCTAAAATTCTAGTTAAGACAAACGTGCAAACAACAATGGATGTTTCTTCCACCAAAATCAAAGAGAGATGGAGGGGCTCTATGTGTCTGGCAAACTAGCTTATAGGCCTCTAATACAAACAACTTTTTGCACACAAGTTATGTTCTACTTCACCTGTTTATGAATTCAGCAAATAAACTTCTTTTAAATGTTTCTGTGTACATCAGATTTTTGAAGCACCGATTCATAATAATAATGGATTCTTACTATTTTTGTTAGAAGTCAAGGTACAATATCACAAAATTTAAGAAGATTCTACTCTTAACAAATGACACAATTGAAAATTTGAATAGATATTCCATCAGGAAATTTTTACTGTGATACCACCAATTACGGCTCTTCAACAGGAACAGAATTATTATAAATGCTAGGTGAATTTAAAGAGTCTAAAAATGAATTGGATGGAGAAAAGAAACAGCACATGGAGGACTAATGAAATAAGGGTGGCTGTTTCAGTTAAAGCAGAATAAAATATTGAATTTACAAGGAAAAATATTAAGAGATATGACCATTTTAAGAGATACTTCAAACCTGGTTGAGTTTCCATAGCATGTGGGAGTACAATCATGGAACCAGCCCTGTTATAAACTGGGAAAACTCTAAGCAAAGAAACAGTCACCTTGCTGGAGTATTCAGAAGATAGTGGACACGGAAGGACCAAGACATTTTAAGGTATTTCAGTACTTTCATGCTTTCTGGAAGAGATTATTACTGTAATAACTGGTTGTTTTGGAGGATATTACCAGATGAAACATTGTGGTACTTGGCTAATTTTTACTCAGCTGACTTGCCAGCTGAGTGCATGGTAGTCATCCAGTATTAATTCAGTTTTGGACCAGGCTTTTCATTATTAAATTTCTGTTTGGATAGTCTCAAATGCATTGAGAATGTCAGGAGGTTAAGGTTTCTGTTGGAAGGCTTTTCGTATATCTTTATGTGAGGTTTCATGTTGTAACTTCAAGCAGAGTATCATATAATGCTACAGTGAGCTTAATCAAAATGCATGAGTTAAAGTTCAGGGGTTTGGTTTTTTTTTTTTTACTTAAACAGAAATAAGACTTACCAGTTAGTAATGCAAAACATTAATAACAGGGTTCATAGTTTTGGAAAAACTTACATTAAACCCAGCTAAGCAAGACTACAGTGTCACTCACCTCTGTTTGGCATGCAGCAACCCGGCTCTTGCTGCTTACTTTCTACTGAGGTGGGAGCACACTGCGCCAGCCTTTCACTGAGTATTGGATTCCTCTGAAGGCCAAAATCAAAATCATCAATCAGTACGAGCCTTTTGGCACTCTATGAAGCTGTAACAGGAATCAAAACAGCCGTTAGTCATTACTTA
Source organism: Forpus xanthops (assembly GCA_032466535.1). Taxonomy (NCBI): domain Eukaryota; kingdom Metazoa; phylum Chordata; class Aves; order Psittaciformes; family Psittacidae; genus Forpus; species Forpus xanthops. Next base: position 7,591 of record JASSUY010017141.1, read on the forward strand.
ATAGGCTTTCTAATACAAGTGTGGTGAATGATATTTTCAGCCTGTTTCTGATTCCTCTCACCAACTTCCCTCATATCCCAGACAAAGGAACTAGAGGAAAAAAAGAGAAAAACAGTAAGGTACAACACATCCTGTCTGGTACCCCATTACTGAAAGTAAACTGGGACTTAAAAATGGTGCCTCTGGTTGTTAAGTGCAAAGTCCCTACAGAACTGCTGCAGTGAGAGACCAAGGCATGAAACTATTACGAACCAAAGGAGTAACATTTTTTCACTTCTCAGTAACTCAAATATTTCAGGTCTTTGTCTCTTTTATGCATTTTTTCCATTAAGACAATCTATCCAAGAGAATGTCACCTTACTTTTTTTTAGCATATTTGTAGCAATAAAGTGTCTGAGAAAGACAATTTCATAATGTATTTAGAGTAAGAATTTTTATCTACTCCCAACAGCAGCTATAATCATTTTAACACTGATTTGAAAAGCAAGCAAAGTTTTTCATTCTTCCACTATCACCACTTAGAGGCATGCCAGGTTTACTGTGTATTAACAACTTTGCTAGCCACCTCTATCACCAAACAGGTACTGCAGATATTAGATTTTCATTCAGTCTCATATTTTCAGTTTGTAAAACTGTTTGGGGTTTTTGTTTGTTTGTTTTGGTGTTTGTGTTTGATTTTCTTTTTTTAATTTGAAACAACTGCTAAACTGAGCTGCACATGCAATTACTAGATCAAGTGTATATGAACGTATTTATATGTCAAGCAGTTTGCACTATCACAGTCAGAGTAACTGGGAATGAATACCTAGAAGCCTCCTTGAATAAAATCCTCAAAGGCTGATTATTAAGGTATATAACAGTCCTGCACATTTACCTACAAGAGGAGCTTTTGTTTACAAGGGCTTTTGTTTAAAATAAATCTTTATCACTTTCTTGAGTGTATTCTAAACTTAGAACTTTTTTGCCCGACTCTGATTACAGATTAATTCTGATGACCTGCTTTAAAGCACACATTCCCAAATACTGCCAATAAATTGGCTGATAACTTGATTGAGGAGTTTTCTATATATCAAAATCAATCCTTCTATGAAAATAAAAGGAATAGGCAGCTTTGTTTAAAAAAAAAAAAAAAAGACAACTTTATTTTGCAGACTGTTCTTTGCAGATTATCAGATAACAGATTTTTCCATGTCTAACACGTGCTAATTTACATCTTATAGACGTTGTAAAGCAAAAATCAACACAAAATTAAATCCATACCAATGGGTAACAAAAAGAGTCAGTCTTTCTCCTCCCTAGATTCATTTTTACATAGCTCTGCAGTTTCTGTGCACCTTCCATGTAACACTGAAACAAATAATGAAATCCCTAGTGAGAGTTCATTTTCTAATGTGAATATATTGGTTTAGAAATGCATTGGAAGCACTTAGAGCCTTGCTTTAAACTGAGGGACTGCTAAAAAGCTGGTGACCAGAGGCAAATACAAACTCAAGAAGTTGGGTAGGAGCAGGTGCAGCTCAGAAGGCTGGAATGTAATGTACATGACAAAGGTATGGGCCCTGCTCCTGGGTCTTCAGATCTTTAGAAGCCTTGTGCCTTTCAAGAGAGGTTGCTCCCTGTACAGTTTCACAAACATAGGATAAGTTTTTCAGTTGCATATTTTAAAATATAATGTGCATTGTAATGTAAATGACTGATATTTCTTCCTCATATCAATGAAAAATAAAATGCATACTTACATTAGAGTAATAGGACACAAAAAGATCACAGTGAGAACATAACAGAAAAATGAACAAATGCATACTATGTGCAGACTTTTACTTCATCATTGGAGACTTCAGATGACTAAGATTTTAACCAAAGACTTAATGCCTTTCTAAAGGCCTAAGAGACCTTGCAAATATATATGGTAGAGATGGAATGGAAAGTAGAGCCAGTTTTAATGACTTGTACACTAGTCAAAAAATGGTCAGCAGTAAAATAAGTACAATGTGAAGTTACTTTAGGAGAAAGCTTAATAAATTAACTAGTCACTCATATGAGGTTGAGCACTGTCCCAGGGAAAAGAGACAGATGCAAAAATTGCTGCTTCAATTTAAATGGAAATCCTAACCACTCCTTTGGCTAATGCTTTGCACATATGTTACTGTCAATAACAAATTTCAAAACAAATACTCTTTTGGGTTACAAAAATGCTGTGAAGGCAATATAAAATCAACTGTTCTTCCTATTGTACCACCAAAATCAGTAACAGACCGAACTAATTTAACATCACACTCAACATCATCATGCTCGTATGTATACGACTTCTTTCCTTTTTTAAACAAGTGTGACTAAACAAATCAATACTGAAAGACATTGGTGGGGGAGTCCTTTCTCAAAAACTGATTAGCAAAATAATCAAAAATTAAAATTACTTTTTAAATTTAATGAGAATTAAACTCAATATTATGTAATTAAAACATTAATTTGTCAAATCATTAGCAACCAGTAAGTTAAATCAAAGCACCTGTTGCAGAAACAGTTAAGAATGACAAAGATTCATTAATTATCTTAATACTTACTATGAAAAGTAGCAGTTATTCAAAGAGGAGATTAAATAAACAGTTAAGATGGGGAATAAATGCTCATTAAAAACTGAAACAGTTTTAAGTCTGGATGAAGTATTAAAGGTCCAGTTTGGCAGAATAATTAAAAAATTATTTTTAGTTAAATTTGAATCTGCTTATTGAAGCTCTATGTTTTCGATTTCTACACTGTGAAGGAAGGTTTAGGAAAAGTTATTTTCACAGGCTTAAGGAAAATTTATTTTGCTTTCTCAAAAGAGACAACTGACTTAAAAAGAATATTAATTTACCTCATGAGTTACAGCTGATCTTGAAAGATCAGAAACATTTTCATTAAAAACAAACTTAAAGAAAATAAATCTCTACTGATATTCGAAGTGTGGATAAACTGCACTGCCCAAAGGAGTGTAACTGCACTAATGTAATATTTGGCAAAAATTCTAAAAGAAACAAATTTCCTCATAAATTTTTAAAAAGTTCTTAACAAAATATAGCAGCTCCTTGTCTGGACCTAGTGATGCCACAGCACAGAGCTCAGAGACTCTAATCAGGCTAGCTGGTTTTCAAAATGGAGCAGATAAACATGAATCTATTATGTGAAGTCCAAAAGAGATGTATTCTTAGTGTCCTTTACTAAAATTAATACTATACCTATTAATGAGTATAAAAAGCACTTACAAGCACCTGCATTAGGGTGTAAAGTTAGTTTTAAATCTGTGTGCCTGGTCCCTTATCAGTGACTTGCAGAGGGCAACTGGTGGTTAATGTCTCATCTCCTGATGAGAATTCAGGATGATCAGTATCAGAACCACTGCAAAAAGGCTTATCATTGAACCATCATGTCCTCGTCTCTGTTTATAAATATAAGTTTTTTTCATACAGGGAGGAGAAAAACAGAAGCAATTGACAACACAGATGGACGGGGGAAAGCAGACATTTAGATTAATTTAAAAAATTAATCCAGTTGGCTGAAGAAATAACATTAAAAAAAAAATTAACATGTTGGGTAGAAAGACAGACTGCCACTAGTAAGCTCTATATAACTTCTCTTTAAAGCTGATATGTACATATCTAATCTTATACTATGGATTCCCTTGCCTGTTAATGTAAAAGTCTAAGGCTCTAGAAAGAAGCATGAAGCCATACGTAAGTGATATTTAACCAATAATGCATGACACACAATTTCTGGACCATTAAGGAATGTCTCAGGTGCATCGTAAAGCATGGGGCCAAAGGTCTCAATTTGTCTTATCTTTCTCACAAAATGGAAATTAGGAAAAATCCAGGAATAAGTGTATCAGAGAAGAGTGATACTCCTGTGTTTCCAGAGAGATGCCATGGTTAAAACGTGGCGTACAGCCAAGATGAGAGCTCTATTTTTGGTCAAACACTAATTAATTTAATGGATATAACTGTATCTTGGTTTAGGCTTTAAGTTAAAGGTTTACCTTACACCATTCACTAAATTAATTTATAATACATTATGCAGCCTGGCACAGGGGTTTAGAGCTTTCCACTTGCATTTATATTTACCAACAAACCAGAAATACCTAAGCTATTGGAAGAAACATCTACAGAAACTGGAAGTCAATAAACCTTTAGAAACCTATGCCAAGAACACTGGTCCAGGATAGCAAGGAAGAAAGATGACATCAATCTTTGTTAGCATAACCTTCCCCCAAGTTTTTAATTAAATATATAGTAAGCATCTGAATATTTTCCCTCAGTAGCCCAATCTGTCACTGGGTTTTGTAAACTAATCTTTTTTGTTCTTGTATTTACTTCAAGGGCCTTTGCATTCTTCCTCATTGCATGCCTGCTGCATGCAGTGAAGCCTTTAATCCTCTCTTCTCTTGTAGCTACACCACAAAGGTGGTGTTTGCAACTCCAGTGTTACAAACAAAATCTAAAAGAAACCTTAAAAACTATACACTCCAATTTCTAAATCTTCAGGAAGACTGATTCCACACACACATGTATTTCAGTGACATAAATCAGTGCAAGAGTGTGCATTTGAGGGGAAATAATTTTGCCCTTTTATTTAGGCAACAACCATTTTCACATCTCAATATCTATCACTTTTTATCAAATTGCTTGCTAAAAAAAGTTACAGTTTATTCTAATGTTTTAACAGGGCAACTAAAAAAATAGGAATCTTTAGATAATTTAACCCACAGAGCATTCAAATTTCCAGGAGATGCTCTATTATTCAGTTTGTTAACACATTCATTGTACACAGAAGGTAATTTTGTTTGACAGCAATGTTTAATTTCAAGTGATTCGTTTCTCCTGACTGTGTAGCTGTAAAGAGCTGTGAGAAAAAAACTGAAACTAAAAGAGATCCTCATACGGTTGTCTTTAATTTCAGCCACAACAAACTATTCACAGGATTTTATCTGACACTTTAATCTCAATATTGATTAGGGGAGATGAAGGAATTTGTTGAGCTTGTTGTCTTTAAACTGTAATTTTCTACAACATCGACATTATGACTCCCATTTGTTGACTGTCTCAGATATAGATCAGCAAAGAAACAGTTGTAACAAGAAAAAACTTGCACAGGCACAGGGAAAAAGCCTGAAAGTTAGCATCAGTCCTCAGCCAATTCTCCACGTAAACTGTGAGCAGAGCACTTTATTAAATAGATGCGACAGAGATTAGACAGTAATAACCTTTGTTCCGTTTACTTTGTAGGTGGAAAGCCTGTTATTATTCAAAAAAAAAAAAAAAAAAAAAAGGAAAACCAACCACAAGCAAAAACCTAAGAACTGTGTTCTTACAATTCCACTTGTCCTAAAATTCCACAGTGAAGCAATATTTTACTAAAGACCAGTAACTTGGGAGCATATAATATAGTACATTGACCAAGTAGCTTTGAAAAATACTACACAGCCCATTCTCCATAGGTTTTTGCATCTACTTAATGTTTCATGTTTTCTAGCCTTTAAAGAGCAACAAAATAGTTAAAAGTGTAAAGCTGACACCAGGGTGGATTAAATAATTTCCCAGCAAATTACCCACCAAAAGTCTGTGGGGATTTCTAGCTCACACCATGATGTCACACAGCAGCTGTACCAGAGTAGCTTTGCTGAAAGGCCACTGACAACACAAGAGGTACACTAGGGAGAATGTTCTTTCTGACTTGCTTCCTAATCCTCCTTCTCATAGCTGACAGCCCTGACACCTCAGACAAGGCTGAAAATTAACTGTCATTACAAAAAGAATGAACAAGAGTCTCAGAACAGGCTTTGAGCTTGTGAATTCTGCTGGCAACTCATCTTTGAGCAAGGGACCCATTAAAAGTTTTTTAAAAATGCAACATTTCTAAGAATTAGTGTCCCTTTTACTGAATTTTTTGACAGAGTTACAAGTCTTTTTCTTGTTTCACATTCTCATGAAACAATCATCTGCTAAACAGCTTAAAATGCCTGAAAGCAGAAAGAACACGCAGTTCTTTTCTAAAAGCCCAACCACAGTGTATTTTAGGACTATTCCAAACTCTGTTGAATTTCCCTATTTTGAGAAAGAAAAAAATTATTTGTTAACAGTCTTTGTGGGACTGAAAGTAATTGCTCCTTTGTCAGAACCTTAGAAAACAAAACCAACAGAAACGGCAGATGTCTAGGTGGGTAAATGGCCTCATAAGGAAAGTTGTTGCATACTACTCTGCCACAGAAGCTCCACATGTTTTGTTAGAATTGTATTACAAATTGTCTGAAAGATGTCCTGGAGGTTTCAGAACGCAGAGGAAAGAGGGTGCTGGCTAATGAACTGCGGAATTATGAAAGGTGGAAATGAAAGAGATATATAAGGCTAATATCCAGCTGGGTAAGAGCTGCACATGGTTCCCTAGAGTACATTTTCCTGACATTTTTCTCAGTTTCTTTTAAATGTCTGAAGCTAGTGAGTTTCCATTTTTTCTCTTAATACTTAGTTCCACTGTCTAATAAAGCTTCCTGTCAGGAAACCTTTCTTGGTGTTCAGCCTGAATTTCTCCTTTTCTCAATGACACTGCATTATTCTAAGTAACCATTTCTTGTTCTTTTGCAAGAAGATAAATTATTTTAAAATTTTAACATTTATCCTTCACAAACAGTTATTATCAATTATGTTCTTAAAGCTCTGTCAATTGGCCAAGCTTTAAACACATAGATCCCATAAATAAACCATGGTGCTACTTTATTCTCTGCAGTCCTTTGAGACTGCATTAAATTTTTTAATTCTGATATTCCCATATGAGGGGGGAGGTAGACAGGCGGCTCATAGAGTGGGTTTTGCACCAAAATCTGTTGGGTTTTTTTTTAAAAAGAAAAGAAAAAAAAGAAAATTTCCCCAGCTGCTTTATCAGGATTCTGGTTTCTCAGTTTCCTACTTTAAAACAATTTATTCTACATTATGGAAATAATTCAGATTACAAGAGGCTTTCCACTGGATGACCACGGAATAAAAGGAACTGGCTGATCACATTTCAGTCTTTAGTCATTCTGAGTTTTCCTACCATTGTCAGCATAACAGGAATACAAAAGAGCTGTAGCATGCTGCACAAATATACACTGTATAAGCAGTCAAAACTATTAGCAGTGTATTAAGTGTATACACAGGCCTTGACAGAAGACAGGAAATCCAGCACACAAACACATACTTAATAGAAAGTCTCTCAGAATGAGTCTACTGCAAGTACAGTTTAATGGAACTAGATTTGAGGGGGGGTTTGAAACAAATTCTGTATTTCTGTATGTTCTTTAGAAATGCTCATTCTAATCCAAATTCAAATCATGTTTTATCACAATATTTATCTAATTTCTGACATATTCTTGGCATAACCAAAATAAGGCACAGGTTGAGATACACTATTTTGAAGCAGGAAAAAAAGTATGTAATTTTTCATTTACAAACTATTTTTTCTTTTCCAGCTTAGGTAATGTCATTGGAACAGTCACCTGCACAAGAATCTATCATGGATGTTGATATTTTTAGGCCATAAAACTTTCAAAAACACTAACTAACTAAAGATCAAAAATATTATGAAATCTATGAGGTTTTTCAGATGTTTAATCTCTTTTTGTTTTCTTACTTATTCCTAGAGATTATAAACTACAGATACTGGTGAATTATTTATTCCTGTAAGTGGTAAACACTGTAAACAGTGTAACAGTACTATATAGACGCTCTCAAGTTTGTAAAAGTTTTCTACTTCAAAGTGAAGGTTGAAAAATGAATTTGAAAGTTACCTTCTATTATAGGTTCCCTGTTTTTATATTGTTTTCTTTCATATATCTGGTGAGAGTCAAGACAAAGGAATTATTAGGAGAAAAAAACACTAGCAAAAACTGTATGCAGTTATTGTTGCTCAGTAACAACCACACAGAAGACCAATAGACAAAAATTTGGAATAAGTCTGAACCAGCTGGAAAGGGAAGGGATCTTTGTTCAACGGGCCAGGTGCATTGCAAGCAGGCTTTGTGCAGTTTTAATGCTGCAAACAGGATACTTAGCCTTCAATATTTTCCAGTATAACTCTTGCTATGACTTTTCTCCAAATCTTTACCTTATTTCCCATTAGACTTACAGTATTAAATAACAATTTCATTTTGTATATAGGACTATGAAAGTAAAGAAAGAACAAGCATCATCTCAACTGACTAAAAAAAAGGTTATAAATACGAGTGACAATAAGAAAGCTGATGGTTCCATTTACCTGTCACAAAAACCAAGTTGAGTCTACCTAAAACACCTCCAGGGTCAAAAGGCTCTGCAGTTTTAGTTAGTTCCCACAATGAAGAAAAAACCGCAATGCTTGCATTAAGCCAACACAATAATGCTCTTGCAGTAGAAATCTGAAACAATGACAAAGGCATTAGGAAATATTTAGCTCAGACACCTTTACAAGACAAATCTGTATAAAATTTTCAATTAAGAGAATTAAATGAAAGCTTATTTAAGGTCTCTGTCTGCTAACACCATTCCCTGAACATATGCTTTCTTCATTCTTTATTCTTCTTTTCCCAGCACTAATTCTACTACTTTACTGGAATACAAACATATTTTAATTTACATTTAGCTAACATTAACTTTCTTAGTAGTTGGAAGCATTTATGCAGTTGAGAGGAAACAGAAAGCATATGCAAGCATCTGAACAGTTTCCAGCTCTTTTTACCTTCTGTACTTTCTGCTCCCTCTATACAAACACACAGATTTAAATATCAGCTTACCTTCTGTACTTCCGGCTCTCTCTGTACACACACACTGAAATACAAATTTTTTACATTTAATAATCTCTGGTTTTAAAGACATTATATAATTACAAATGCCAAATTATTACAGCTAGAACCAACTTGGTTAATTAGGCTTGGGTGAATTTATAATGAACTAGTTTTAAGGATAGGTAAAACTGCCTCATTGAGAGTTTAAATATATAATTTTATATAGCAATGTTCCAATGCATAATGGAAAAAAGCATACAATAATATAAATACATTTAAAATTCTAAGCTTAATATGTAACTGAACTTTGGGATAAAAGGTGGCATTATAATTATTTTTGAATGGATAGTATTGTTCACCTACTAGATGATGTGTACATGTTACCTGATGAGACCCTGAAAATCATCAATATGATATTGATACCATATTTGCTACATTTCTTTGACAGACGTGCACAAACTCATTTCCTGCTCTACATTTTGGAGAGTTCAAGCCCAGGCTGCACGCTGGCTGTCCAAGCTGCAGCTCACAGGCAAGGCAGGCTGGTAGCCAGCAAGCATTTTGAAAATTGCAGGACAGACATGGGCCAAATTTCTCCCTCTGAGGACAAGTAAGCTTACTGCTGTTGCTGGCTATTAATGTACCAGTGACTTTCCCCCCCCTTCTTTTAAATTAGAAACACACAATAATTCTGTCAGACAAACATCTGAAGAGCAAAACAGAAGCCAGAAATGTAATTCTAACCATGCCTAACCCTAAATCCGACAATAATTAAGACCTAGCTCTCTGTTTTTATCCTTCCTTCTGACACAGTTCATTGACCAATATCCATTTTCATGGATCACTGAAAGAACTCAGTAGGTGGCTGAGTAAAGCTGGAAGGCACGGACTATTCTTTGTTCCAGTCCTGCAGTATTATCATTGTATACAGTTAAAAGCTACTGACTATTATTTTTTGCTTTGGAAAACAATATACAAAGGCCTGCTCCAAACCCCATTGTATGTCCAGATTTGTATTCATTTGACATTACACTACTTCTGAATTGGTCTTTACATTCATAAATATCAGAGAGCACTGCTGAAGAAGTAATGCATTTGAAGTGGCCTGCAATCCTTGAACAACGCAGACCTTTCTCTCCCCTATCATCATTATTCACTAGGCATGGCAGAATGAAGGGCTGAAAGGATCAAAGAGCAGAGCAGCAGCAGTATCTACTAATAATTGACAGTGTAAGCAGCACCACTAATCAAGGCCAAAATATAGGACATCGTAAAGGACATTCAGGTTCTCTGGCTTAGCTGACACCATTTAAACTGGGAGCAGTTGAGTGAAATGAAGGAAAGTCCTTTAACTAGTAGGAAAGTTGTAAGTAAAATATGAAAGAGCAAAGATGCAATTGCTCAAATTAAAAATAAAACTGAACATGAAGCAATTTCAGCTATTGTTATTTTGTACAGATATTTTCTAAACCTTCTTCTTCAATAATAGGTAAATGATTTAACATACAAAAATAGAGGTAGCTTGGGCAAATTAACACCACCGCTTATGCTTTACATTTTAGATTTTGCATTTCCTGACACATTCTTTAAGTACAACACCACAAAATGGTGCCTTTAAAAAAAAAAAAAAAAGGAACAGGGAGAGAAGTGCCATTAGGTATGAAGGAGATGAAAGAAGCCCACTGGTACTCTCTCTGACTGTCAAAGGAAATGGCTGGGGGAAAGCATTGGCTGCTGTCCTGACCAATATTGACTTTCACGCTCACTTTTTCCTGAATTGAAGCGTGCTTGTGAATTCAATCATTTCCACAGAAGCAAAATGTCACTACATTTTAGCTTCATATTACTTTTTACCCTAAGACAATGGATTTACTCTAATTGTAGTCAGCATTCATTATCTTTAATGTTGAACAAGGAAAACAGTTGTCCAAGTGCCTAGAGCCTTCTGACAGATGTAAGTGTAAGGCCGGCAAATTATGAAGCATTGTGCTCTCCTCCAAGGAACAGCTAAGTCATTTAGCTATACCAACATACCATGAACTTGACATAGGAAATTAAGCTCTAGTACAGAAGTAAGTTACTCTAGTAAAGAAGTAACTTAGTTTCTACAGCTTATCCAAGGACTGATGTCTTTATTTGAAGCATCAAAAATGTTTTCCAGTAATAAGAGCTAGAATGAATGGTTAAATAGCAAGAACTTTGTGCCTTTTGTCAACTAATACACAGAGGTTAGCAGAAAACCAGCATACAATATTTTGACTTTGCTGAGCTAAAGCTTTTTAGCCATCATCAAAATGCCCATATTTTGCAGAGATCTGGCTGAATAAAAAAGTTCATTTTCCAGCAATAAAATCAGTGTCCCAAAGCCAGTTCTTATAACTGCTAAACACTTGCAGATATATTTCAGTATTTTTACTAAACAAAGTACAGTGGGATAGTCCAAAACTTCAAAGGAATTTCAGCTGAATGGACTGAACCAAAATATTTATGGTCTCAGATTCAACTATATTTTATTTTTTAATTATTTAGTACAACTCCAAAAATAATTCAAGAAACAAATACCTGAAGTCTCCAGATTACTATGTTTCACAGCCAGGTACAGTAGATGGAGAACAATTTTTCATTTCCATGGTTGCCTAGAGTTGCTGTAGGAAGCCATGCTATGTTCTCAAATCTGGTAGAGGTCAATAATTGTTTATAATTATTCCATGCAATATTCCTGATAATGGAAAACATCCTGATACAGGAAAAAAAAAAAAACTGATACAGATTTCAGTGAAAGCACTTTGGTCAAAAGCAAGAACTGCCTGTTCCAAATGTACCTGGCAGAAACACAAATAGCCAGTGTATCTGGCAGATAGCAACAGGTAGTTTAAAATATCAAGACCTGCCTTTCAATTATTTAGAATGACAAATGAAGTACCTTGCAAAACATTTAGCATTCACATAGAAAACGGCTAAAAAAGCCACTTTTGCCCATTTGTGGTTATTTGAAAGAAGGTCAGCTTCGTCTTAAATGTAAGGCAAAACTCATTTTTTATGCAATTCATTATCTATTGACAAAGAGGTTGCAACAGGAATAAATGTGACCCATTTCATTTAGAATCCCTCAAACTCCTTTGCTTTTTTTCAGAATACAACATAATAGCTTTCCAAGCAGCAAAATGCAAACACTACTGCCACTAAGGATCTCTTCCAAATGAAAGGAGTGTCAAGAAAGTACATGTTTCTCCAAGGAAACATCACAACCTTAGTAACACAAACATTTTTCTGTTTCTGCTTCTTCAGTAGGAGCTGAGAAATCAAAGATTATTTAATCCCTTTTCTTATAATTCTAAGGATACCCAAATGATGTATAATCAGTGTAAATTGTAGCACTTACCATTATATTCTCAAGTTACTTGGCTAAAAGGGTTTAAATCCTACTATTCTGTTTTCTCAGCCAGCCTCTACTTTGCAATAAAATACTACTTTGTATTACATAGTTTTATCTAAAGATTTTAATGCAATGTATAAAAAAAATGTATTCCCCATGATAGCATCTCTGGATTGAATGGAATAGAAATAAACATACCTCCTCAATTTAGTTTTGCAGTCCTGGTACTATTTCTTTTGCAAAATAAGCAAACACAACAAGAAGTTAATATTTTTATGTTTGATTACTGTTCTTTTCATTATAGGGTGCCTGCCAGATCTGGTACTGAGCTAAAAATTTTTACTATACCAACAAGGTTTTTCTCAAAATTAGAGGCAAACCAAACTACATCTGGTGGTGCTCATGGTTAGATAATCCCTTCTACAACCTGTTTTGCTGCAACTGATGTACTTTCCCTCATCCCTTCACATACCAGGTAACTTCTTTGCAAATTAAATTAATTTCAACTACCGGGTTCCAGTTCTTAACATATTTTCTTACATCATCATACTGATATTATGGGGAAAAAAATAGAAGCAGCTTTGTTCGACATTCATGGTTACTACTTAATGTAATACATTACTATTTACTGCAATTCCCAGCCTGATGATAAAAGAGACAGAAGAAAATCCTTTGTTTTGTTATGTTTGATCTTCCACTTAAACTGAATTCAATTTCAAAGTATAATAAGCCAACAGAAAATATTTTTCCTGAATTGAAATGTACCATCTGCTGCAGTAATCAGCAAAAAACATCTCAACTCATTTGGATGTTTGATGCACTGTTTTTGTACCACTGACAACAGGAAATATTATCATGATTAGAATACAAAGTAATTTTTGCCTTAGCAGTATTTCTTTTACATATGCATTCAGTGGAGTTGCTTCTGGTAAAGCTAGCTTGTCCTGTTTGTCTCCTACCAAATATGTTCATTCTCAGAGAGACTAGAATAGGGATTTCATCTGCTAGACGTTGAAAAAATGAACTTAAATAAATTTTAGATGGGGGATTTCCTGAAAGCAGGTATCTGACACTCAGTTTTCACACAGATTAACCTGTGCTGATGGCTCATAAAAAGCTCCATTCTAAATTTCTTTAGTTTTTGTAGTTTGAATTTTTTTTTTGTTTTCTTTTGGTGTGTATTTTTTTTTTTTTGGTTGGTTGGTTTTTGGTGTGTGGGTTTTTTTTGTTTGTTTTTTTTTTTTTAATCAAATTCTCTTATTAGGTAAAATATTTCAAATTTGGAAGTAGATTTGTTAGTTTGAAATAAGATTCATTCAACTCCACATACCAAACCTGATGTGGTTCTGAGGTGCAAGTCTGAGGTCCATGCAATTTTACCTCAAATTAGCCTGTCAATATTGACCAAGCCTTGAAACTCTTTTAGCCCATGTAGAGCATAGAACTTCATCCAGAAAGATAGTCTGCACCCTGCAAAGTGCATTAGTTGCAAGAGGAGGAGGTTTTCAGAACAACACACATCTGAGATTTCTCGAATAGAGAATCATTTTAAAATGGAAAGCAAACTAGCTGAAGAGTAACATTAAAGAGAATATTTGGAAGCTGTTGTACATAAATTGTCCCTTGTAGGGGGATTAACTTGCAGTGAATCAATAGCATTTTGTCTTAATCACCATGTGTCACTCATAAGAGGACAATACTGTCATACAGGACAAGGATAAGAGAGGGACATTTACATGTCATACAAACAAAATTTTCCTTTCGCTGTCTTTATGAACCATATATGCAAAAAAAAAAAAAAAATCTTCCCTTCCTCTTCATCAGCAAAAGAATATTGGTGATCAAGATGATCAATAGGCATTTTCTGTTTTTTTAAAGAGTTATAAAGTTTGAGGTTCTCAAGAGCTACTTTTTCCAAGAAATACAAATTTTAGCTCAATTGAAGTATTAATTTCATTGAATCAGTTTCAGTGTAAAGTTCTTATTTTAAGTGTACTTTTCTGTGAGCCTATTCTAGATGTACAGCGAAAAAAGCTTTTGATTTTGCACAGTCAGATTTCCATGTTCTTGTCATGAAAGGGGGATCAAAGGCTGGCAGCATTTTCAGGGAGGGAAAGTGGATGAAAAATAGTTTTTCAAACATTGGAAATGCTATGCAATTATCAAATTTATGTTTTAATTTTCTATAACAGAAGATAATCAAGAGCCAGTGTCATGGTTTAAGCTCAGTCAGCCATGTAGCCTCTCTCTCACTCCCCCTCTTTTCTTCCACCCCTGCTCCTGGAGGGATGGGGAAGAGAATTGAAAGAATGTAACTCCCACAGGTTGAGATAAGAACAGTAAGGCAACTAAAGCATAACACAAAACCACTGCTGCTATCACCACTAATAATAACAATAAGGAAAATAACAAGGGAAGAGAATACAACTGCTCACCACCCACCAACCCATACCCAGCCTGATCCGGGCAGTGATCTAGCCTTTCTGGGCAACTGTCCCAGTTTATATACTGGGCGTGATACGCTGTGGTATGGAATACCTCTTCGGTTAGTTTGGGTCAGGTGTCCTGTCTCTGCTTCCTCCTGGCTTCCCCTTCTCCCTGGCAGAGCATGAGACTCAGAAAGACCTTGGTCAGAGTAAGCATTACTGAGCAGCAGCTAAAACCATTGGTGTTATCAGCTCTGTTTCCAGGCCAAAAGTCAAAACCACAGCACTGCACCAGCTACTAAGAAAGAGAAAACATGACTGGTACTGCTGAACCCAGGACAGACAGAGAAAAAGGTACATACAAATTTCCTTTTCATTATTTTCAAGAATCTGCTAAAAGGAACAAAGACTTAAGAGAAAAGCGAATTTGACCTGAGAGTTCTGATCTTAACTGCTTACTTCCATTCTTTTTTTTGCTAAAATCAAGTGCTCTTTTATTTAAATTATCCCAATTCTTACAAGTGTATTTTTTAGTTTTATTCAAATTGAGAGATGTATGTAGGAAAAATGGAGCCACGTGGCTCCATGAAGAACTAAGATGGTGTGAGGAGACTCTGGGAGGTATACAAATGCTCATCTAGTCTTATTATACCTTCTGGTATTAATAATTTTTAGTACCATGCTTTTCCATCCATATCTGAAAAATCTGATGAAAACAATTCTATTTCACATGCAACAAGTGTACTAAAAACAGAGCAGTTAAATAGCAGCAGGGCTTGGAGGAGAACTGAATTCTCCTTTTCTCCCGCTGAGTAGCTCATCAAATTATTCCATCTCATATTAATCATACACAGTTACTTGCCAAGATAATAATAACTACTGTAAGAAAAGTCAGATATTGTTCAGGTCATCAAGTCACAGATGTTCTGCATGATAACAGACAACACTGTTGTAAAAGTTCAGCAGTCACTGGGACCATTTGTTTCAGTTCCATTCTAGGGTTTTGTTTGAATTAGTGCATTTCATATATTCAATTTTGCAGTGGGAATGTAATAGATTTTCAGGTATCTGTAGACTGCCTACTCTAGTTTGTAATTCTTATTTAGCCTTGAGCATTTAGTATTTTTCCTGATTTCTGGGAATGCATTCAAGATCAAACTCTTAGCTTGAGAAACTTTCAGTAGCCAAAAAGAAAAATATATATTGAAGAAATTCACTATATTTTGGTATTTTTTAAAGTATTTGAAAGAATGATTAATTCCATCTTCACAAACTCCTAATTCCAATGCAAACGGAGGCATAAAAATAAAACTACTGGACTGAAGATATTGGTTTTAAATCTTACATTGTAATTGGAATAAAGCAAAGATTCTTCCACTTAACTAGATGTTTATATGTAGATTAACAAACTAGAATTCTAGATTTTTTTTCTAATTGCTTATGTTTACTTCTATATTCTGTCCTGTATTCTACTGCTAGGAAAAAAAAAAGGGCATTGGTTAGTTTTTTTTTTTCTAAATGTATGTAGAGTTATTAGAATTATAACTTCTTAGCAAGTCTTCTACTTTTCTTTTTGCTTCTATACTTCCTGCCAAGTTGATTTATTTCCACTAAGTGAAAAATTACAAAACATAGATCCAATATTTGGACCTTTTCTGCTTCTTTCCATTGGGAAATTTGGCATATTGGCTGTGCATAGACTCTTGCACATTGTCATCATACAAGATATTTGATTCTTATTAAAACAAGGCTATTAATTTTCTTTTGCTATTGACGTAATTCTTTCAGAGAGCATGGGACTGCTTAATCTCCCCCATAGTTATGCAGCAAAAATCCTCATAGATTATGGACATATTTCTCTCACACTTTTTTGGTCTGCTGTTCCCAGTCTGGATTCTTTCAAATATTAACTATGGTATGAAAAGTAAGTCTTAAGTGAACATCTTGTTAGAGCTTATGTGTGCTCTTACATGTCACACAAGCTTCTCAAATGAAAAAGCATGTATCAGAGTTTCAAACTCAATGAGGCTTTGGAAAAAAAAGGAAAGAACCAGAAGAAACAGGAAGAGTCAGAAGAAAAAGAGCCATCCAGCATCGGTATGTCATGCATGAACACCAGTTCCAGCTTTAAAGCTCTCTGAGGAAGCATGGGAATCTAGCCATTAACACAAGTAATATTTCCAGAACCCAAGTTCTAGACTTATAAGGGTTATATGAGTTCAAATGACTGATGTTAGTTAAATTACACACAAACATCACATCTTCCATAGTTTTCTTATAAATCTGTGCATATGATTAACTAACAAGCAGTCTAAAAATCTTTTGTATTTGCATTATGTAGAGCTCACAGCTGTATCCTCAGACAATCTATGGATACAAATACACAAAAGTTATTGTCACCCACACAGAGGTGAATGCTAGCCTTGATTTCAGCATTTTGGGATCCTAATTTTAGGCCTATTAGTGAGAAGACAGGCTGCTTTATTATTTGAAAAGCTGTTATCTGTGATGAATGGCCTTGTATTAGCCTCCTCATCCTGAGATATTAGACAATCATACTGTGTCACGGACAATCTGAGGTGGGAAAAACATACAGCATTCATCTTCTCTTGCCATCTAGGACACTTTCCATCTATTGTTTTTTTTCCTGAGGCTTATCAATTCCTTGTAATCAATTTAAATTGGAAACTTTAATGACCTTTCCTGAGTCTTACACTGCCTTTTCACCTACTCTAGGGTGTTTTCTGCAAAGAAATTAAAACCGCAAGACCTTTTAGTGTTTGCAGCATTTTCTCCACAAAAAGGCATGCCTGTCTCATTGGTGATTATCAAAGGGTTTTAGCTAATTATAAATTAGGCAAACCCAAAATACTTTGTGTAAACATTTCTACATATTAAGTGATTAAAAATTAAAAAGTTTTATTTGCCATAAGAGAGGCATAGTATTTTTTAAAAGTTCTAAGAATTTATACACAAACACTGCAAAAAAGGAAAAACAGAGTAAAAAGAAATTTCAGAAATTAAGACTGCAGGTTTCTAAGTCCGCACCTTCACAAATAACTGTCCTGAACTCCAAGAGCAAGTACTGTTCTAGAGGGGATTATTTCGAACTGGTGGGGGAATTTTGTTAATTATTTTGTTTGTTTGTGGCTTTTTTGTTGATGTTGTTAGGGTGTTTTGTTTTGGGTTTTTAAGCCACTCATTAGGTGGGCAGTAAACAAAAAAGTAATACTCATACATTGTTGATTTGATTCCCTGAGCAGGATCAGGTACCAGTAAGCTGGCACATACAGAGATGTTCCTGCACTACATTTTAAAACCTCTAAGTCAAAAAGAATAAATTAATGACAGGTTTAGTAATTCAGGTGAAGAAAATCAGAAGTATGAAGAAGACCAGTATATTCATACAGAAGAAATGCAACTTAATCCAAGGAGCATACAGCAACTGAAGGGAAGAGAGCTCCATAGACCTACAGTCTCTAGCTGTGAGTTCGAATGCATTCTTCTCTGGTTTAAGGGTTTAAGTATTCTCCAGACAGATGAATTTACATGTTAGTGATACAGTGATTTGTAGAAAAATAATTAACTCTTTGAGGAAACCAGAAGATCAATGGAAAATAGTCATTTGAGGACCCCGCTGAGGGAAAAAAAAAAGAGAAAACAAAACCGAAAACCACTCACAAAAAAAAAAAAAAAAAACCAAAACAAAAAAAAAACATACAAAAAAAAGAAAAACAGAAAAAGAATTCATGCATTTCCCCATAGAAAATAGCAGTTTTTTTTTTTTTTTTAATGTGGACCCAGCCAACAAGGTTTTTGCCATCTTTTTCTATCAAAAGAAATATCCACATTATGCTTTATCCTAAGCTAACAAACAACTACATGCAAAATACATGCAGAATGAAAACAGATACTGACATTTGAAACTGCTAGGCCACAAAGCAACTGCATGCCTCAGGCAGGGCCTGCTGCAGGTCATTTAAAATGATAAACCGAAAGGTCACATAGGATATCATAACTGATCTTTACAATTGCCTTTCTGAAGGATGCATCACCTGAGGACACACAAAATTGTTAAATGGCAGTAATGGAGCCACAGCACTGAAAACTTAGTGAAAAAGTGATGTTGGAATACAGTATAAAGACATTATGGATGTTTTCAGAAAACCTTGGAAAAAAAGAGTAGGGCTTTGCTGTGTATGTAGCATAGATGGACATTGGTTAGCATTTTATCTCATTATTCTTAAAGTGTGTGACATGTGTAAATATGATCCATGTCAATAAGAAGACTAATACAGAATTAAGTGATCTATCCTTTGTATGACCAAAACTGTTGTATATAATGTATGTACTTTTTTTTTTTCTGTTTTAAAGCCTTGTTGTGTGTATCTTTTTGAACATAGCTGTATCCAGCCACGGGCCTCTTGAGGGCAGATCGTCCACGTGGACTTTGGGGGAACAAATGTTCCTTTTGTTCTTTTATCTATGAGACACAACAGACTAGCTGAAGACCGATGATGAGACGACAAGCTAAAGACCGGTTAAGAGCGACTAAGAAGGGGGAGAGAAGGGGGTGAACCAGCAGAGAGGCATGCGCAAGAGAACTGAGTGAGAAGTTCAACCTTAAACCTCTGTAGAAAGGGCACTGAGGAAGACTCTTTACTTCATCCCGAGACCGCTGCC
Organism: Forpus xanthops; assembly: GCA_032466535.1. Classification (NCBI taxonomy): domain Eukaryota; kingdom Metazoa; phylum Chordata; class Aves; order Psittaciformes; family Psittacidae; genus Forpus; species Forpus xanthops. Next base: position 26,846 of record JASSUY010017141.1, read on the forward strand.
CGAGACCACCAGGAGGCAGTGCGCATGCGGGAGGGACTTGCGGAACTCAATATGAACCGAGAGTGTGTGTTAAGAGGTGTGCGTGTTGGTGGAGCAGTGACTCTCGCCACACCCAGCACTGTTTGCTTATCTCTATTCAATAAAACTTAGAAAGCTGCAAAGTGAGTCATTTATCACAAAGCGCAAAAGACATTTCATTGGGAACCCCAATATAATTCTTGATACTAGGATAAGAATAGAAGGCAAAAGTCTAGTGTTTGTGGATTAAAATATATATGTCTATATAAAAAAAAAAAGACTACCATAAAAGCAGAATGTTCTTGGCAATCACATTTTAACTCTGCTCCCACCACCAAATAAAAAAAAAAAGAATAACACCTTCTCCCCCCAGAACTGTTGCAGAGACAGTCCCCAGATCAAGTGCTCTGCGATGAAAATATTTCACCTCAACAGTAGGAAAACAGGGCCGGGCTGCTTGCTTTTTAGGAAGAGCATCTAATTGAATCAAGGACTAACACTGCCATGTGAGTGTCCTAGTAGCGGGCCATCATACAGCTCCAAGTGCTCCTACTTTACATAAAAAATTTCTCAGTTGACACCTCAGAAACCTCTCCAACAGTAACTCAATAAAATGGTCAGTTAAAAAAGATATATATATTCAAGCAATCTTAACTGTGCTAAATTTGCATTGGATTAGGATTTAGGTTTTCACGTCTAAAATACCTGAGCTGAACTCACAGCAAAGGAGGTAAATAATACTGAGCAGTTAAGCATCCTAAATGTTCAAGTGCCACTTACTCAGAAAACCTGGACATTTAGAGCCTGAGGTCTGGCCAAATCTCAGTAGAATTTCAGTCTGAATGTACCACTGAACCTTTTGAAATTACCCTTCTCTCTCCTTTGCACTTCGTTTTGCCAACTAAATCAGACTGATATGACTCACACAGCAAACATTCATCATCAAACTGTGTTAAAAAATAATCAAGTTGTCAAAATAATTTAGAGACCAAAAAAGGCTGAATCCAAACAGCATTAAAAGTCAACCAGCAAATTTATATGGCTTACATTTATATTATTATTTTGGGTGATGACATATATGTAGTGAGCATCTAGGTGAAAACAACAAAACAGAAAAATGTCAGCCAATCTACGAGTATATTATTTTTGATAACAAGGCTGAAATTCATAATCTCTTCATTTTTGAGAGTGCTATTTCCTATCAACCAAAAGGTGCCATGTAAATTGTGCTGTTATAGATATTTTTACATCACCATAAATTTTTCTGCAGAGACAGATAACAAGATTACATTTGAGATATGCTCTTCTATTCACAGTAAATCATACCCACAGAAATCTCAGATACAGAAATAGCCTTCCTCTTGTCCTGTATGTTAACTCTTTGAACTTATTTTAAATGTCTTTACATCAAGGAGCCTTGTGGTGGCTGTCCTGTTGAAATCACATGGTTAGAGAACTGGGCAATTTGAGAGGAGGAAGGTTGACTAGTGTGGTCACACGAAATGGTCCTGGGCTGACACGTAAGTTGTAAAAATAATTTATACACTCTGGTTTTAAATTAGTGGCGTACCTGAAGTACTCTGGTGCCAGCAGACACCACAATGCCTAGGGACTAGCAATGGTCAGGAGGACTGGCGGCCCTGACTGGAGCCCAGTGGCTGCCATTCAGAAAAAAACACAACACACGTTATCAGAGAAACACAGTTGAAGAGGTCCATCTAGGCACTTTAGAAAGTCTTCACATGCACATCAATATTTAAAACGTTTTCTTCTTTCATGTGAATCAGGAGGAAAATCTGTTTTAACCAGACTACAGACACCCTGAGAAAGTACCAATTAAAATCTGTTACCCGCATCCTATCACTTCCACTTCAGGGATTTGTTTTCCCCTACTCTCTACAAAACTAACAGCAATACAAGGTTTTGCCTTTACGATTTCACACTGCAGGGAGCAAAGTGCAGTCTGTCTGTTGCCACTGTTACGGCTGCAGTTAGGTCACAGTTACAGATATGAACTGAGGATAGTGAAGTAATTTAACATTGGGACAATTTCAAACTTGCATATACACAGGCACACTACACAGTACTCAAACTTATGTGGGTGAATGGAAACGTTTAGAAACTCAATCCTGTATTACTATTACCTTGGTTCCATAAGACTGTCAAGAAATAAGGGACACATTACATTAATAATTCACTTTGCAGTGAGTATAGAGGATCTAATGACAAAACATGGAGAATGAACAATAAGAGGAGACATAGTGCAGTACCAAGCCATCACTAAGCACACAGAGAAGACTGCAGACTACCACACATTTAACCTGGAATTCATAGTCGACACAAAATGACATCCAGTTTAAATCACATGGGTAAAATACATGCTTAAATACATGTGGGTATGTCATGGGTTCAGCAGTAGCAGTCATTTTTCTCCACCTTGGTAGCTGGTGCAGTGCTGTGCTTTTGATTTTGGGCCTGGGAACAGCGCTGATAACAGTGCTGATAACACCAGTGTTTTCAGATACTCCTCAGTAATGTTTTGGTCTAACCAAGGACTTTCTGAGCCTCATGCTCTGCCAGGGAGGAGGGGAAGCTGGGAGGAAGCAGAGACAGGACATCTGAGCCAAACTGGCCAAAGAGGTATTCCATACCACAGCACATCATACCCAGGATGTAAAAAAAAAAAGGCTGGCAGAGACCCGGAAGGGTGGGGGCGCACTGCTTGGTCAGGCTGAGTATACGTGGTGAGCAATTCTGTTCTTTCCTTGTATTTCTCTTGTCATTATTATTATTGGTGGTAGCAGCAGTGATTTATGTTCTACCTTAGTTACTAAACTGTTTTTCTCTTAACCTGTGGGAGTTGCATTCTTTTGATTCTTCTCCCAATTCCCACCCCCTCCCCCCTTGAAGTGGGGGGGGGGGGGGGGGGAAGAAAGAGGGGGGAGTGAGTGAGCAAAACTGCATGAGGGCCTTAAACCATGACAGGGTACAACATAGAGGCAAATATCTTGCTGCCCTGACTTGAAGCGTTGTTGATACAATTCTATACCTAAAGTACAATAGAAGTGCACTCTTGATGGGTTGCAGTTGCTTAAGCGAAGAGCTGCTCTGGCACAAAGTTTGCCTTACCAGACAAGCAGCAAGAGCTGAAGACATGCCTATATGAAGTATTTTCCTGCACTCAGGAGAGCTGGCCAATATCCTCTAAGAAATAGTCTATTAAAAAAACGCCAACTGCTGAGCTGTTTGAACCTTTTTAATTTGACAAAGTTCCAGTAAATCAATAGCAAATTTCTGAAGGATTTTAGTTAACATTTGCAGCCTTCTTCATCCTAATACCTTCATACTAATACAATAAGCATAGTGCCCAAGAAAAAAAAAAAAGATTATTGATCCAAGTACTTTGAGACATAACTGATTATTAACGGGAGCCAGTAAGAAATATTGCCCTTTGGTTCAAGCAGTGTAATTAAGGATATTAATCAAGTCCATGTGTTTTCTTTTGCAGATTTTTGTCTTCTCTATGAATAGTAGCTTGGGATCCAAATGGGTAACAAAAACTGTAGCTAGTACAGGAATAAGTACATAGGATATGGAAAAATACAGCCATCAATTATCAGATGCTGGCAGGTTCAATCATTTCATTTTCTTCAAAGAAAGTGTCATTACCTTTGAAAGACAGCAAGTTGTCAGCGCTGGGACAGGCAATGGTAAAAAGCAAAGGATACTGCTAGCCAACAGTATTTCTACAGATAAATACAAGTTGCCAGAAATGTTTTAACGAATTGTAAAATACTGTCAAAATTGCAGATATTGTCTCCTTGGAAAAAAGAAGCCAACACTGAAACCCAGACAACACATCTAAGAGGAAAAGAAAGAAAAAAAAAAAAAGAGGCAGGAAGTAGAGTGGAGGTAGAGCTTTCAGATTGGAAGGTCCCCAGCAAAGCAAAAAGGACAATGCTGAATTTTTGGCCCAGCTTTTGTTCCCATATTCTCAAAATTCTCAGAAAGCTTTTCTTCAAGATGCATTTCCTTAGCATCACTCCTTGAATGTTATAAAATTATTTTATACGTAAGTACATCCTGGTAAGTTGTCACTTTCCTACCTGCAAATACACACCTTTTGATAAATCTTTATTGCATTAGAACTACCATCATTTTCAAACCACCTTCCTAGACTTTAAAGGGCATACAGTGTTGCACATGAGAAAGAGAAAACCTAAGGACTAATCAACTGGCTTCATACTCTTAAGTGCTGGGCTTCATCTAGCCAGTACTGTCCACTTCAAATAAAAGTATTCCCATCAGTACATTACTGCCATTTATTCCTATCATACTCTTAAGCTTTTGTTGTGCAAGCATAAAGGAAACAAAGACACACAAGGGTGATCTTTCAGAGCATTCTGCTTTCTAGTTTTTCCCCATACATACGAAGAATCTCCATGCATAATGTACGGAGTAAAAATGTTAAAAATACCTGACTAGACAAGAAATATTACTTATAACAACCCAGATTTCCCCTATTCTTCTCTGTGTATATTTTTCCTCAAGCAATAATGCATTCATAAGGAAATCCCCTTCAGACTTCATCAAGCATTAAATAAAGTTTCCAGGTGAAAAGACACCCCAGTATTTTGGTACAAAACTAAATAAAATGCTACCATCTTTTTCAAACAATTCTATTATTCCTGTACAAGATACCAGATATTTCAGACATGATTAATAACCTTTCAATATGTGCGGGGAGCTCCAGTTTCTGTGCATGTGATCTCTGAGAAGAAGGTGACATCTGACTTCCATCACCCCTTAGCAGTACCTCTTTAGCAGTGGCCTGCAGGCCAGGGCACCAGATGACCCACTGTCAGTTCCAGTTGGATTATCTTTGCATATGACCCATGAATAAATCTCTGTGGCACAGGATAAAAGGTAAATTGATGATATGCAGCTGGCTGTAGTCTTAACTATATGTAGGTTTTATCTGTCTACTTAAAGATGAATTGAGAAATATTCTTTTATGCATATGAACTCAGCATAGTCTAATTTTAAATGAAAAGGAAGAAAAAAAGAAAAGGCTGCATGGAGACCTCATAGCAACCTTCCAGTATCTGAAGGGGGCCTATAAGGATGCTGGAGAGGGACTCTTCATTAAGGGCTGTAGTGATAGGACAAGGGGTAATGGGTTCAAACCTAAACAGGGGAAGTTTAGATTGTTTATAAGGAGAAAGTTCTTTACTGTAAGAGTGGTGCGGCACTGGAATGAGTTGCCCAGGAAGTTGTGAATGCTCCATCCCTGGCAGTGCTCAAGACCAGGTTGGACAGAGCCTTGGGTGACATGGTTTAGTGTGAGGTGTCCCTGCCCATAGCAGGGGGATTGGAACTAGACTGTCTTCAGGTCCTTTCCAACCCTAACTATTCTATGATTTTATGATGAACTGCCACTGCATTAGGAAATTTCTGTTACAGTATGTTCAGATGTAAATACATTAGCATTCATTTTGGGAACATGGTATTTAATAGCATCCCTGTTGGGAACATGCTGAGGAGAAAAGGGCTAACAGTGAGACATGCCTTTTCTAATTCATCAAGCTGATTTTTAACCAAATTCAGGAATCTGACAGGAATATTTGCAAAAATTCTTGTGCCACACACCAGTGCTGTAGCATTTAACACAGCATTTGGCAGGCTTACCGCATTTATATACTTCGTTTTCTCTAGCAGGGTTTCACCACTTCTTCTCAATGCAATTTGTTTCCAGATGCTTGACTTTCCTTTAAGTCTACTTTGGAACACTTGGCTCTTTGGCACTCTAACTGGTAGAATAACCTTACTATATCTAGATATACTGCCATTCACCAGGGGATCAGCACTTCATTGTGCCAAAGTATTCCAGATGACTAAATTCACCATGGTTTTCCCCAGTGGCAGCTAATGCCCATGCTACTGGCCAGCTGGAAGCTTACTCAGAGAATTGCTGTGGAAGCAGAGTGTTCTCCAATCTGTAGAGCATGCAGCAATACTTACACAAGCGTCATACAGCAAACTTTACAAAAGAGTAGCTTAGTATGCCAAGTTTACAGAAGCCATACACACTAACTGGATATTGTACCAGTGAATTCCATGCATGGCAGTGCTGCATCCCCAGAAAAAGGTGAATCATCCTTAATTTCCTAAGGCAAGGCTACTTTAGTCACTGTTTTAAATTCTATCAATAGCATGAACATTACAGGCAAGTGTTTGGACTGTTCTATATGCTTCATACCATTTGGAAGTTTCTAACTGAGCCAGGTGATGTTTCAATTTGTTTCTAGCATCTATTTATGCAGCTTTCCAAACTGAGTATCTAAGCTTAGACGGGAAGGGGTGGGTTTGATTCCTGGTGATTTAGATTAGTCAGATAGGTTTATGAAGGAGGCTACTGTATATTCTTGCTCTTTTTCCAATTATACAATCCAAACTGAAAAACAAACATAAGAATATATGTTCTACCTCAAAACATCTTTCTTCAATACTTTAAATATCAGTACATTTAACTGAAACATCAAACAAAAGGTAGAATTCAGAGCATTTATACAGCCATTTTGTTTGCCTCCAAAACTGACACATATTTATTACTTAAAATACGTTATCTATAAATACATTTAGTCTTTGCCACAAATATAAGTGCAATTCAACAAAATCTAAACATGGCTTTTGTGAGAGTTCTATTCCAGTTTGTCAGGTCTGACCTATGTACATTTTGTGTATTTCACCTGTATGCAGTGCAGCAATATCAAGGATACTGATGCTTTTTCCTAAATCTAGCACTTCTCTCATTTGTGAGCATGGTAATACACTGCAAGGAAAGAAGTAATTTGGCCAGCCTTTGGAAGTTTTTAGCATCATTTTTCCCCCCAGTCAAAACAATTGTGACATGAAATATAACAAAGTCCAATACTTATTTATATGAGACTCCTACAAAACTCAGGATTTTGCTGTTCAGACAAGGATTGTCAATACCAATTAACTGAGGCATGAAATATCTGTGCATTACTTTTGTCATGGTTTAAGCCCAGCCGTAAATCAGCCACACAGCCGCTTGCTCACTCTCCCCCTTCCTCCCCCATGCTCCTGGAGGGATGAGAGGAAGAACTGAAAGAACGTAACTCCCATAGGATGAGATAAGAACAGTCCACCAACTAAGGTAAACCACAAACCACTACTGCTACTATTAATAATAATAACTATAAGGGAAATAACAAGGAAAGAGAATACAACCACTCACCACTCTGTGACCCATACCCAGCCTGACCCGAGCAGTGATCTAGCCTTTCTGGGTAACTGCCCCCAGTTTATATATTGGGCATGACATGCTGTGGTATGGAATACCTCTTCGGTTAGTTTGGGTCAGGTGTCCTGTCTCTACTTCCTCCTGACTTCCTCTCCTCCCTGGCAGAGTATGAGACTCAGAAAGTTCTTGTTCAGAGTACACATCACTTAGCAACAACTAAAACCATTGGTGTTATCAGTGTTGTTCCCAGACTGAAAGTCAAAAACACAGCACTGTGTCAGCTACTAAGAAGGAGAAAAATGACTGCTACTGCTGAACGGAGGACAGCTTTGAAACTCCATTTCATTTGTGGCACCATTTCAAACAGAAATCAGAGAACTGAATCACACACACAAAGGGTACAGCAAGAGGAAAAGTTCAAGTTTTCTTCTCTTACACATCTCCTTGAAGAGACCACTTGCTATAACATTTTATCTATGTTCCTTGGACACAATTCATCTAACTCCTAATTAGGCACTTTATAACCTTACTTTGGACTAAGCAGGATTTTTTGAACCTGCCTGCACATTTGTTATCACTAACTCAAGAGACGACCCTTTCTTCCTCTGGATGTGTACCCAAATGTTCATCCCCCTTAAGGAAATACATAAAAAAAAGAACCCATGATGACTTTATGCTGTCTTCATGCTAGTTGGCCAGAAAAGCCAGGCATAAAATTGCTACCATTGTAATGAAGAGGGGAGAAACTTCCCCATGAAGCATATCCACTGCTCATCACTGCAAGGGATTCAAAATTTTTGACTGTTTCACAAAGCCACATATCCCACATCTACTGACAAATCCTCACACTGGGTTTTGCTCTTAGATGTCACATAGGGTATAGTAAACTTCTGAAACTGAAGTAGAGGTGCAACTGTCTTGAGGCTTACTGTAATTGAGATTTCAGAAAAATGGATCCAGGCATCATCTACAGATCTTCAGCACAGGTCTAAATCACATTTGTTTGCCATTAGAGGACCCAGTGGTAAGGTTCCATAAACCACAGTTAAAGAAAGGTTGTCAGGTAGCAATGGATGGGGAGTCACAACACTGATCGCAATTATAATAACATCTCAAAAAAACCCTTCTGGAAGAAAATCCTGATGAAGTTTTAAATTCTAACCTCAGGAACTTTTTCAGATTAGTTCACCTTTAAGAACTAACCTGAAGTAGTAATCAGTCATCTTAACATGGTAGAAAAAAGCCCCACTGAGGGATGACTGATTCAGAAACAAAGGATATATGAACTCTTTCTATCACTTCGGGGCTATCAGAAAAGCATGTGTGTGGAGCAGTTAATAACTGAAAGATTATATAGCCTTAGGGCCCATGTCTGTGCATCCCTCTAATATAACACTTCACACAACGTATCTTTACCTGCACCCCTTGGATTATATCTGTATGTTCTCATCAAGGCCTTCTGAGGTTCCCATGGCATCAGTAGTTCTCCCACATCTTCAATATAAACCTCTCCTGATGGTCAGGGATTATTTGCTTCCAATATTCAGAGATCCAATGCATGAAGTGCAAACAGTCCCATGCAAGCTATTCATCTCCCACATACTCTTGCCTTCTGTTGGCTGCCTCCTCATATAAAACCAGTCTGATCAAGTTGCTCAGTGTGGAGTAATGAAAGTACCCTTCTTGGGTTGGCAGGATCACCACTGTAGCAGACTGGCATTGGTAGCTTACACAGCTGAAAACATACAGGACACACGCATGCAGAGCAGCAGAAAGTCAAATGTCACTGTACTGAACTAGCATCTGACATGCATTGCTCTAAGGCAACTGGGATGAGACATGTCTGTGCCTCAGCATCAACTCATATTCCCTCAAAACAGTCTCAAGTTACTTTTGAGGAACACTGAGGAAAGCTAAATTGGGACACTTAGGAAAGCTGAATTTTTGACACTTTCAAACATGTTTCTTCAGATACAATCTGAGATGTCGAACAGACGCTTTAGCGTTACCTTTTCCCTCATTAGTTACCAGAGGTGCCTTACAATAAATCCTGGCCTTAGCTATGCTGTCAGCTATAACCTAATCACTTATGCATAACTGCTACAAGGCCATTTACCTCCTATTTATGTCAGAAGCTTTGTGGTTTGCATCTTACCCGAATTACATGCTTTCATTTCTTTTCCATAAAAAGAACTACTTTATCTTGGCTGAACAACAGAAACTGAGCAAAACTGCAAAGAAAGAAATGATTCAGTGGATTAAAGAACCACTAACATTAGCAATATTGTATATATTGGTTTCCCTAAACAGTTTCAATACCTAAAGGCTTTGCCAGGGGGGCATCAGAAATTATACACCATAATTGTTGCTTCTGAAAGTCTCCAGATCTGATTATTGGCACTAAAAGTATCCCTATATTTTACTAAACCGAATTAGTGAGCTATTCTTGCTGAAAGCAGCAAAGTGCTAACAGCTTGTCGTTACAACATTAACTGCACTAAATGCCTGGGCTTTCACAGACAATAACTAGCTGTGCTGCTGGTAAATGCAGCTCACTGTCCACTGCAGCATATAGCAATTTGCAGAGGAGAAACGTTGATTTTGAATTTGCCTAAAAGTATGCTTAGCAAACTGCCAGAATTTTAGTAAAACGTATGCATGCATCTAAACTTTTCCATTCCTTTTAAATATCACAACATTACTGGCCCTCTAGCAAGCAGCAGTATCTCAGCCACCATATAAAGAAAAACCGTTTTAAGTTACTGAGAAAACAGAAACCAAAACCACAGTTTACTAAACTGCAAAAGGACACATTCTAAATAGGCAAATGGATGTTCTTATGGAGAGAATTTAATCTTTTGCTACGATTCCTCTCCCAAAGGTCATCACAAAACTGACTCGATCTGAAGGAATAGACACAAAATTACAGTCCTAATATGTAAGGAAAAAAATTGCCTAGACCTGCACATTTGATGTATTCATTGATATCTCTGTAAAACTTCCTTTCCCCTCACAGTAGGCCCCACCAAAGTGCACAGAAAAAAATTAAATGAAAGAAAACTATTCTTTAACAGAAAGCATTTCTTTTCTGGCTTGATAAGATACTATCCCCTTAAATCTTTTCTAAATACTTTTGAATGCAAACACAAATTTTGATTGTTTTTACATTATTTCAGGTCAATATATAGAGGTAAACTTGATACTGCTGAACCAACACCACAGCATGAAGGGCACAAAGAACTAAATAGAGGTGCACAGAAACGTGGTTTTGTACTAAAAATCTTGCTTAAGACGTTATTTTTATCTGTTTTGCATCACATTAAAACCGAGGTATTCCCAGTTTTCAGAAAAGAATATTAGTGTGACCCCAACCCCTGAAGTGATAAGGTCAAGGCAATTACATAGAATGAACTTTAGAAGATCAATATTAATCCAACAAGAATAGTCCATTAAATATTCCCAGCAAACCCAATTCATGTCTCCTTTGGACAGCATAAGGTTTAAATAGTACTAGCAATACAAAAACATTAATCCCCTTCTGTACCAGCATTTCTTTGTACCATTTCAGCTTATTTCTACTCACATTCCAGTTACCCATGAGCAACTCCATTAATAAAGGCAGACAATGGAATTCAGTGACATTGAGTAACACTCTCTTTTCCAGAACTGAGTTTAAGTAAAACAAACATGAACATACACTAATTCAAACCAACTAAGATAATTTAAAAAAATTAAAAGTCTTGTGCACTGCAGTAAAGAAGATCATATCTTTGTGCTCAGCCTCATCTCACTCCTTCCAGGGCAGACATACACTGTCATGGACTAAGCACAGAAAAGGCACAATGTAGCCTAAGCAACAGACAGGGCACAATGCCCACAGCAGCCACTTCTGCCAGGAACTATGACTTCCCCACCCACAGAGACACTACTGTTCCCTGTATCTATATACATATTGGTCAGACTTCAATCACTTCCCATTTTGACAGTGAGAATAAGCCAGAGTCAATGAAGTCTGACTGATAGAAAAAGAGATAAAAGAAATCTGTTGGCATCAGATAGGACTTCCCATTTGTCATTTTTCTCTTCAGTTCACAGATTTCAGATTCATGACCAAAGTAGTTCCTGTATTATGCAAGCAATTTGATTCTGCTGTATGGTTTGTATTAACAAAAAAACAGAAGTGCTAGTGAGTTTTTTTTAAAGTTTCATACTTTATTAAAAGAGCCCCAGACAATGTTAAGAGAAGACCAGTGACTAATAATTTGTTCAAATACCTTTTCATTTTACCACATTCTTAAACAAATATAATTAATTGTAAAGTAACTTGCTTTCAGTTAATATCAAGTGTAGATAAATTTAACCTTTGAATAATTCCTTCATCTATTTTGTGCCTCAAATTTCTTAATCCTTGCCCTGTCCTATACTAGACTGGTTTTCAAGAGGCAAGTCACCTGTATTGTTCTGAAGATGAAACTTCTTTTCCTTCTCTTGATACTCTCTTTTGGGCAGATATCTGCCACTGGCACCCCTATTTTGATAGACTGTTTCTATAATCATGGTGAGATAGCCATGCTAGCACAGCTGCATTACCATTTGCCTTTGTTAAAAATTGACATTAGTTCACCGCTTGTTCTTATTTTCAATGTTGCCTTTTTTTTTTTTTTTTTTTTTTTTTTTTTTACAGCATTCAGAACCAGACCTGTTCCATAAAATCATAGAATGGTTTGGGTTGGAAGGGACCTCAAAGATCACCAAATTCCATCCCCCACCACCATGGGCAGGGACTCCTTCCACGAGACCAGGTTTCTCAAAGCCCCATCCAATCTGGCTGGCAACTGATTTTGCTGCTTCTTTGTGTTTACTTTAACCAGTGGTATAGCTTTGTACTGTTGTTTTTACCTCAGCTTTCAGAAAAGAATTCACATTTATAGTTATGTCTGTTAGCACAAGTTTTTCCATCCCTGGAGAGAGATGAAGGAACAAAGAGTATGAAAGGGATGGCTACGGAAAAAGAACCTGACACGTTGCCCAGCACTTATGGTTAGGTCTGGCACAGCCAGCCAGACATCCAGATAGAGCATGCAGGTGGTGAAGGATACAGTGCTTCAGAATAAGCGCTAACAAAAAAACAGGAAAAGCTTTTCTTCCTTACTTCCATCACTTACAAACAAACAAGCAAACAAAAAACTCACAAAAAAGCACTGCTTGGAAACTACATCATTGAAGCAGTGAACACACAGTAATAGATTTTGTAAGAAGGACTTAGTTGGGGCTTCCCATACGCAAGTGACTTTCCGATTCCTGCAGCTGCACAGTGCTGGCCACCCTGCCTTCCCTTCTTTGCACAGATGTTACGATGGATATGGCAAGGAAATATGATCCAGCTCACAAACCTTACGTCACTCTCAAGTCTGGTCCTGATGGACATCCAATTCTTTCTTGGGCAGCCAAAAAGCACATTCCATTGACATGCAGTAACTGCTGAGGAGATAAGTGAGTGTTTCCTGGCAAGCAGTCAGGTCACCTGTAAATGCCTTTGAGTCAAAGCATCAGAGGCAGGTAGGAATGCCAGGCAAAAATGGTGGCAAGATTCCCCTCACCTAAGCTTCATAAGCTCTGTGCCAAATGTAAATAGGCCTGCAGAATAGCTGCAGCCAGCCTGGAAACATTCAAATCACTGGCAGCAGAAATCTCCTCAGACCATCCTGCATTAGATGCAGGCATACCAGCAGCCTGATCTTTGGTTGAAAGCACTATGGTACAGAAGCAACTGATCTTGCTAAAGAGCTGCTTCCAACCTAGAGACAAAAATGATGATGACATGAACACTGTAGCATCAGCACAGCAAGGGAAGCTTCTGTGCATGTTGGTTCTTATGCTTAGTGTGTGTTCATAGCTTTGATGCGGGGGGGGGGGGTTCAGTTACCTCTGTAGCATTCTAGCCCAACCTTTATTATCTTTTCACCATCCCGAATACAGCCCACAAATACAGTACTCTCACATTTAAGCACAGTCACCCTCAAGATCTTCGGACTCCTACAGAAGTTTTGCAGACCACAAAGATTATGACAACCGGGAAAACCTGTCTGTCAGATATTATAGCCAGCTGCTGGATGAATGCAGAGATCAAGTGCAAATTACGTGGGACATTCCTAGCACTGGTATATGACATGTAGCTGTTACTAGCTGTAATATTAACTACAGGTGAGGATGCACGCAGTGGCCTGAGCACAGATGGGATATTAGAAACAAAGAGGACCAGACCCACAAGTGCTGCCTTCCAAATGACCTTACTCCCCAGGGACCTTAGAGGCAAACTTAACTACAGAGTTCTCCCCCAGAAGCATCTCTTTGTAAGTGAGCTTGTATCTATTTACATAGAAATTACACAGGGAAAGAAACCTAATGCAATTTGGAATATCAGACAATATACTTAAAAGGTATGCCAGCATCTAGCTAAGACAGTTGAGACAAGAAATTAACTGATCACATGACACCTTTCATTGGATAATATCTGATCCAGGAGATGATACAGATACATGCAGATTCTGCACAATTGTGAGGAAACTAGAGCCAGAAATCAGACTTCCTTTCCTGAGTTAGCATCTACCTGTGATGTTTCATATTATCTAGGGCACTACAGAGCTCAACAGAATTTCCTCCTAAGCTTGTGAGATAGCATCCTTTAGAATTTGCCATAGAATTTACTAGCTAATATTCAGGCTCTTCAGTGAGCATGAGTGATTTTCCACACGACGCACTTGACACACTTATCAATCCACCTGCATTAATTTGTATGACAGCCATCAGCATCTGCAATTTCATCAGCTAGGAATAAAGATAGGAGCTTTCAATATATATGCTGCAGGGCATATGCTAATTATGGGTTGGTGTCAAGAACGAACATACTCTTCTTGCACACTATTATACAATTACAGGTAAATGTATTACGGGGATTTATATCTTTATTTTAAGCATCTGGTATAAATCAATATCGTGAGCAGGATACAAGATTAGAAAGGTCTTTCCTGACACAGTAAATAATTTGCTCTGCATCAAGAAAAGCACTGTTTTTCTTCCCAAAATCTGGTAGCTCCATTCAACAGCTTCAATTTCGCTTGAATTGCTTTCTTACAGCCTCCTCAGTGTGTCAATCACAAAGCAGAAGCTAATCGTCCAAACTCATCTTTTCCACTTCCCCAAACATCTACTAAATAGGAGTCAGGAAAAGAGATAAAAAAGCTAAACTCAGCAACTGCTCTGATTCTCCCCATAGCATTCCAGTCACCAAGGGGGTAATTCTTTTTGCTTCAAATATAAAAAAACATTCATAATGGAGTTTATTTAGACCTTCTTGCCTTAAGTAAGCAAGTTTTTAATCTATCACATATATTCCTGTAATGTAGGTTTGATGTTAATGGGTTATAAAGTGGGTAATATTTTTCTAACTGACCTCTTCAATCAGATTAGATCATATTATTGACCATGCTGTTTGTTTTATAACCACAATCATATTGTGGAAGAACATCTCTTGCAAGTAGCACATTTGTAAGTGCCCATTAAGGCAAAGGATGACAGGTCTGCATGTTTGGCACTTTTTTATTATTTCTTTTACCTTACTGGCAGTATTCCCATCAGCATCCTACAGCTACCCTTTTGTATGTTTCTGAGTTTGTAATGTCTGCAGGGTTTTTGTTTGTCCTGAAAAGATGCTGTGCTGTGTAAGTGATGAAATTTATACATGGTACCTTTTCAAAGGAGCACCCAAATCTACCAAGCATTCCTCTGGTTTTGGAACAGTTCTTTTGCTCACTACAATATTTAAGAGTAAATGCTGGACATTGTATCATGGTGATATTTAGCAGGATTTTTTCAAGCAAGTGTTAGTACGAAAATTAACATTCATGAGCTGTTTTCAGCACCCATTTCTGAATCCTTTGCATTTAGCAGAAAAATTTGAGCTCTGTATTAAGCAGAGACTTAAGCTTCTTATACCTCCCAACCAAGAATGAGACTTTGTGGTCAGGAACTGGACTGAGACTGATTTGGCAGTCTCTATGCCCTCAGGGGCAAAGTCAGCCAAAATATATTTCAAATCTCAAGTTTCTCAGACAGTGGTTTCTGTTATTTTATCACAGTTTGCCATGTCTTCCTCAGGTGCCACTGCAACTTTGAGGACAGACACTGATCAGACAAATAGTCTGAGCACAAAATACAAATCTAAAAAAACAGCAGTGGAGAGAAGCAAACAAACAAAGCAGACTGGGAAGTGGGTTTGTTACTAGAAGAAATAAAGCATCAATTTTTTGTCATCAAGCCTTCTAGTGTGGCTTTGGCAAAGAAAACTTTTCTCCTAATATGTCAACTGTTGCTCTTTAAAATGAGGATAATATTTTCCCTCACTCCCCTCACTTGTTGCTTTGTTGAACAAGCTTTAAGGTCTTTTAAGGCAAGATTTATATTCATGTACTCCTCAACATAATAGGATTCCAATATTAACTGTGGATATTAAACCCAAAAATACATTCCCATAAAGATTTCAGTTTCATGACTTGAGGATCCCAACTAAACCCAGATGCAGTATTTATGACTGTCAAGCAAAGAAAAAAAAATTCTGTCTTCCATTTTCATTTTATTACACTTCACTGCGCCTCCAAATTGTGTTTCAGAGTTGCAATTGAAATGATAAGCATAGAAATGTAAAGGCAAATGCCAGAAGGAGCAGTAGTAGTGTCAGCTACACGTTATTCTTTTCTAGCTGTTATTTCTAGTAATGAACCAAGTTGCTTTACTCCAGTTCAATGAATACAAATATCCAGATATTCTCCCCCAACCTAACTTTGTTTTCTGAGTTAATTCACTATGAAATGACTGACTAATGCTGACTTGTAAGCTTTTTATTACAAAAGCCTTCTCTCCATTACCTATAAAGATTTCTCCTACTGCAGTTGAAGTAACTTTTCTAGAATTGCCTATACAAAGTGAGACTGCAACTGTTGCTAAATCTGTTACTAAATCTGTACTTTTAATGCAGAGTAATTTGAATAATCTTTACCCTGCAGTAACTTGTTCATTAGGCTGAGCTTTTATGCACCTAAAATTACCCAATATAATTTATTTGTGGAAAGTATTTCTTTAGTATATACAGAGAGATTATTCAGCTTGTAATCAGAACATCGATTAAGAGTTAAACTGAAGAACTGGTATTCAGCCCAACAACTGCTCATTTTTATCAGTTTGTTTAAATTAGGCTGGAACATGGTTTTTAGAAAATGGAAACATGGTGTGAAATACAGACAGAAGTAAGCTCTGAAGTGAAATTCTGGCACACCACCGCAGAAGTACCCGAGTAAGCTGTCAGACACGTCTGTAGAATCATGGGATCATTTAGGTTGGAAAAGATGCTTATTTTTATGATGAGAATGGCGAAAATCTGGAACAGGTTGCCTAGAGAAGTGGTAGATGGCTCGTTATTGAAAATATTCAAGGTCAGGTTGGACAGGGCTCTGGGCAACATGATCTAGCTAAAGATGTCCTTGCTTGTTGCAGGAGGCTTGGACTAGATAATGCTTAAAGGTTCTTTCCAACCCAAATGATTCTATGATTGGAGTCCAACTACAAACTTAATACTACAAAATCCACCACTAAACAATATGCCTAAGTGCCACATCTGCACATCTTTCAAATACCTCCATGGATGGCAACTCCACCCCTTCCATGGGCAGCCAGGTTCAACACCTGACAACCCTTTTGGTGAAGAAACTTTTCCTAACATCCAATCTAAACCTTCCCTGGCACACCTTTTATGGGGTACCCAGAGTCCTCATTACAATGTATCAACATTCACTGTTTCCTTATATGTGTTATCTTAATGGTAGAGCAAAAGAAACCAAAACCAAAGAAAACTTTTTCTCTCCACCAAAACTTGTTCTCCTTGAGAACACCTCACTCCCAATCACTGGCAGCCCACTAGAGGCAGCTAAAAAAATTACCAGCTGTGCTGCAGAGTTGATGTCAAAAGGGTCTATGGCTTAGTATAAAACAAAGCACAAATTATATATTAACTATAAAAATAGGAAAGAGTAAGGAACTTCCACTTGAACTGAATGTTCTAGGATAGGAAGCTAAAGAAACATAAATCTGTACATTCAAATGTCACCTCAATACTGAAACCTTCCTGCCTTACATTCTGTAGAGTTGCTTTGAGTTCTTCAGACAGAAACAGAGGTTTCTGTCAAAAGCTATTTGGCTTTACAAAGCACATGTTTGAGCTAAATTTTTATTTGAATTTTCAATTAAAAAAAGTTATTATTAAAAAATTTTGCTTTCAAAACCACCAATTACAAAAAAATTGTTAAACATTCAGACTCTCTATCTTTTCCCTATGCCTTTGAATGCTGTACAGTTGTGTAATGGTTAGAGCCTCTTTTCACTCAATCTTTTCCAAATTCTTCTAATGCTGGAATAGCCAGAGCGGGTATTTAAAAACTTATGAAGTAGTCCCATTTTACTAGTCAAAATGCACTTGTGAAAGTAGCAGGATTAACTTACACACTTAATTTTGGAAAACCACATACAATACATATGTAATTACAGTGTATATTATGAAGATGGTGGTTTATAATCAGAAAAAATTGATTTGTAAGTCTGAAATACAGCAAGAAGCAATTATTGTACTTGGCATCTGACTTACTCATTTAAAAGATCGCTCCATACCAGGAACCCCAGTTACATGTTGCTGAGACTTTTGGTAATGGTAACCTGATCTTAAAAGCTTCTCTTTAGCTCTCATATGTCAATACATTCTTTTGAAAAGATCAGCAAAACTGGGTGGTTATAAGCCTTGCTGAAATGTAAAGGCAGTCTTCAATAGACAACACACCAAGACTATAAAATTAAAGAATGAACTCTAGCTAAATAAAGTAATGGTCCTCCAGTGGAAAGACAAAACACAATTAGAATTCACATACTTATTTCAAGATCAATATTTTTCTACTGATTCGCTGAGGAGGCTTTTATGAAATTTAAGCACAGTTCACTTTTAAATACTCTTACTGCCAAAGGGTACGGTCGGCTGTATTAATTCCTTACCTTTTATAAATCAATAATTAGATTGCTGATTTGCTTAAAGTGCTTTGGAAAAAAAGAAAGGGAGATGGAAGCTATATTTTACTGTTCTGCAGAATGTGTTGAAAGGCTCAGTAACTCATACCATCACACTTAAGAAAGATCATGACACTCGGAGATAATGTGAAAAGTGAACAAAACCAAATATGAACCATTTTCCTCACAAATTTTAATAAATAAATACATATATCAATCAAGGTTTATCATGACAGACAGAAATCAGACCTGAATACAGTTCTCGGATTATGTCCATCTTCTCAGTGTAACTTGTGCACCGTAGATGCAAGCCTGAAGTCCGAAGTAAAAAGATATTAAGAGGATAACGGTTTCTTGGATGTTAAGTGATACCAGTATGACTGCTGTTAGCTAGAGGCAAGGAAGAAATGAGGGGAGAATTTCCTATCCAGCCACGATACAGATAAAAAATTGTGCCTTTGCATGGTACTGCATTAAGACTCATCCTTACTCACCATGTGAGACTTGGAAATGAACTATGCTACATGATCAGCAGGAGTCAACTTTCTTGCAGAGAAGGATTGTGACTTGGAGAAAGAGTACAAATTGTGGAAATCATCTGTACTTGTGAATGAATAACCACAAGAGAATCAGGCTCCTATGAATGGATGCAACCTGCATATAGAAGAAGAAAATCCTCTAGAACCTTTGGAGGAATTGTTGAGGGTATTTGCTAGCATTAAGCTTCCTAGAGCAATTTGACTCCTGGGGAAATCCCTAAGGAAAATTACCTCTACTATCTTTGAGAGATTTCATGAGAGAAGTGAAGATATTCTCTTTCAGAAGGGAATTAAGTGATCTGAAGGGAGTGTAAGAGACAAAAAGCTATTGACAAAAAGGAAGAAAAAAAAACCCACACTTTAATCTGTTCCTTTAGTTAGTCACTAAAGTAACAGACCAGTAGTGGCCAAAGACTATCTGGTTTGCCTTATAACTACCCTTAAAGACAAAACACAGACATTATCACATCCAGTCTAGTCTACCTTGTGGTATATTCTAGTATCTTATTCTGTATGAAAACAAGACAAAACTGTATTTTTTCTTTTTTATTCTTTTACTACAATCTGAAATAATTTTGTGATAACTATTTAATCTGTCTTCTTGCCTCATAAGAAGTGAATTCAAGTCTTGGCTTGATTATAACATTCATCCTGACTTATTTTAAGTTAAAATGAATACATCTTTATTTTCTAAAGTAAAACAAGACAAGGCTATTCCTTTAACCTTGGAGAAGGTCCTGAACAACTAAAAAAGCCCCAAAAACCCAAACAAATAAAAACTCTAGTCTTTTCAAAAACATGAGAAAATTTCAATATGACCTATTCAGAAAATAATTCAATTTCTGGAGTATAAAACTGATTTCAGGTTTTTGCTTCAGGAATTGAGGGTTATTAAATGCATATATTTTATTTAGTTCAGGAAATCCCACCTAAAAAAATTACTGGAGGCTGGGAGATTATTAAATAGAATTGTCAAAAATATTTACCCTGATTATCCATTCTTCTCAAGACATGTGGTTTTGTCCCAGTATATACAGGATAATGGATCAGATGGACCTTTATGTGTGAAACACTCATAAGACTAGAAAGAAAAGAGAAAAAAAGAAGAAAAAAGGGGAAAGGGGAAAGGAAAAGAATACAACACAAAAAAAAAACAAACAAACAAACAAAAAAAAACCAACAAAAACCAAAAACTTCCAAACCCACAAAAAACCCCACAAAAGTACAGTTCCTTCAAGTTAGTGCTTTGTGTCAAAGCTAAGGTTGACACCCAGTAGAAAAGTTGCATAGTTATAAATAAGAATATTGTTAGAATAAAAAGAGAAGATGAACACTGAAATCTCCCTATGAATCACAAATTTTGCACTCCAAATTAATTCTGAAAAAGAACAATGGAATGATAAAGGAGTCATTGGTCAAAGAATGACAGGAGGAAGCAGAAAGGACCTGGCTTTTGTTAATAATGATTTACACCATTAGCATATTTACAATATCTGAATTTCATGTTAATTAATACCTAATTAATGTATTCATTAACATACCAATGTATTAACTAACATTCATTCATATCTAGACAATTAAGCCAAAGATGTTGTTCATCCCCTTATTGGCAATTAAAAAAAATAATTATAATTCAGTATAAAGTTGGTTCTCAGTGTGCCTGGTAGTTCTCTATATGACCTAGTGCATCTTATATGGGAAAACATACTCATTCCTTTAGAAGACCCTGGCACTGCAGACAGTGCCTTGAGGTGGCAATCTTTTGCCTGTTGTCAGTGGGTCCCTTAAGATGCTTAAAAATCTAAATTAGATCAAACAAACACAAATGAATCATAAATGGCCAGGGAAATGTCTTTTATGATTCACCATTATGTGCTCCACCTTTTGGTTGTGGGTTTTTTTTTTTTTTTCCCTCTATTTTACTATTTCTAAATAAGTTTTGATGCAATAAGAAGTTCTGACTCTGTCTCACCTATTACACATGGAGATTAAGCTTTCTGGGACCATAAAGATGTCCCAAAATTGCCCTAATATGTGGGCTGGAGCAGCCTGATACTAGAAAGCTCTCTAATGTTACACAAGAGCCACAAATGCCCCACTCCTGTATGAACGCGAGGTGCTAGGTTGTGAATCCCTGAAGCTTTCTTTCGTTATAGCAGCAATAAAGCAAATAATGCCTAACCTTTGCTGTTAGATAGCTGCATTAAAAAAAAAAAAAATAAAGTTAGCAATGAGCAGCAGCTTTGTGAACAAGAGATAACAGTAGTAGCGGAAATTGATAATTTTGCAAGTTTTGTTTAGGAAGGAGGCACCAATCCGCAGCTAAGTTTTAATCTGCTGCAGAGAAAAAACTATATTGCTTTTGGCATCAGATAAATACAAAAAGGAGACAGAGGAGATTAATTAGTTTTAGTTTACTGAATGCTCTTCATTATTATTGTTGGAAAAATGCACTTAGGCAGCTAATAAGGAAAGTATTTTAACTCTAATGGACATAAACATTGTATTAGGTTTTGGCATTAGAAAATGGAAGCAGAGTTGTCTTAAGGCTGGCTGACATATTAAATACTATCTTCTATTCTTCCACATTAGAAATGTTAATTGAACAACAAAAGACATCGATACACCAGTGAAGTTCTACTCAAGTATTAGCAACTTTCCCAGATGACCCGGCAATACTGAATAGGTGAACAGCTGCTCAGGAGTGCAACCATTATGAATTTTATTCCACTTAAGAGCAGATGCAGGAAATGGAAGGTTATATTACAGATCAATACACAGGCTAAGGGAACCTGACAACCTTTGGTCAGAATCAGAAGAATAAATGGCATTAATTAATTCACAGAGTTGTTGAAAAACATACTATTTTTTTGTAACTGAGACAGACTAGAAATGGTCTGTTCTGAAATACAATATTGATTAATGTGAAAGCAGCCTCAGTTATAAGTATTCTGGCAACTGCAGAACTTGTAATTTCTATTTAAGAAGCCACTTGAATCTTAATTATTTCTTTTTAAAAAAAAAAAAACTTGAACATTTAAGTGACATAATAGTACCTAGCTGTACTGTATATACAGTGACATAATGGCAATTAGTTTTAAAAACTGTATTTCATAATATTTGCAATTATGTTTGTATATTCATAACCAACTGACTCTGACACTAACTTTAAATGTCAACAGCATGTGGGAAACTACAATTACAAACTCCATTTATAACTGGAGATTTTTTTACACTTATCACTTAAGGAGAATTATATATCAGAAGTATTTCAGTCTGAAATTGCATTCAGGTTGCTTTAGGCTCTGGATACATTCATATGATACAGCAATGTAAAAGGTTATTTCTACAACAGAGGTTAGCGCACATTAACTCCAAAGTGCTGCACACAGATGCTGAAAACAGGCTCACAACCACAACAGTTTAATAGGAGGGTCCATTACTGATGGCATATATTGAGTCTAAAAGGAAAAGCTAGTTCTGGGGAAAAAGAGAGAGGGAGCAAGGGAAGGAGGGAAAGACTGGACTATCTTTGATGAGGGGCAGCTTCTGCTGGTTAACAGTAACTTTTACAGGCAAATTATTGGGGCCCCCTACTGCAAAACAAAAGCTGCAATCAAGGGGTAGAAAAAATGGTGCAAAGGGGTGACTTGCACACCAGCATGAGAATCTGCCATAAGTGCAATATCAGAGTTTATAGCTGCAAGACTATTGGAGCAACAGCACAAGATCTGCAAGGGAAGAAAAACTGTCCTTTTGACAGATCGGGGATTTTGAGTGATTTAATCTGTGTTTTTATTTAGGAAAACAAAAAGGGAAAAGCTGACCTGTTCAGACTACACATTTAAGACAAAATGTTGTAGAATCATGGAATAGTTAGGGTTAAAAAGGACCTTAAGATCATGTAGTTCCAACCCCCCTGCCAAGGGCAGGGGCACCTCCCACTAAACCATGTCACCCAAGGCTGTGTCCAACCCGGCCTTGAACACCACTGGCAATGGAGCATTCACAACTTCCCTGGGCAACCCATTCCAGTGCCTCACCACCCTTACAGGAAAGAATTTCTTCCTCAGATCCAATCTAACCTTCCTCTGTTTAAGTTTGAACCCATTACCCCTTGTTCTATCACTACATTCCCTAATGAAGAGTCCCCCCACAGCATACTATCATCTACCTTTCCAGAAAACCTCTCCCTCCCTTAATATATACTTTAATAAAGTCTAGTCTTCTATTTATTTTTCTAGTACTTTTTCCTACAGCCTTGCTCAATCCTTACATCCAGACCTTCCCAGGGTACAGGAGAATCTTCTGCACAACTAGAATGTGGCTACCAGGAACCACCTGCTATCAGATGTGACTCAGGAAGACTGTTTTGCATCTCTGCACAACATTTGTTACCTATCAAAAACATATAAAAAAAAAAAAAATAAAAAAGAGCTAGGGAGGACAGGAAAGCAAAGGGGTTTAATCTTCAGGCTCGCTCTTGATGAGACTAACTCTGAAGTTACTACTGAACTGTCTTTCCAAGGTAAATGGGGACCAATCCTGTCTTCTGTGTCATCAGCAAACAGAAATAATACCATTTGTTCCTGGGGTCAGCTGCCTCACTGTACCTGGATCAAAGCAGTTACAGGCTGGAGCAGTCAGCCTTAATGGATAAAGACAAGACACAAACCAAACAAAGAAAAAAATATCATGAGTCATTATAATTTGATCTTTTGAATTGCTGGGAGAATTCTCTGTATGTGTTGTCGAAGACAGATCTAAATATGAACACCACCATTAATGCATTACCATTCTCTGATACAATGCCATTCTGAGAAAACCTGCAGAAATTCTGTGTATACATCTTGTACTAAAAGGTACATCACTGGTTGTTTAATTCACAGTCCTTACATTCCATCTTATTAACCCTTAGTTTTCCTTTCTTCCAGCAATGACTGAAGCAAGTTGTCATAATCTGCAGACTATGTAGTCATGAATGCCCAGGAAAAATGTGAGTAGGAAAAAATCTACATGGACTTGTTTTCTGCACCTCATTCCTCCAGCATGAGCAGCTGAGACTGCTTGACTACCTTCTCCTAAACTGACTGTGACTAAGCCAAATGCTTCCCAAATCAATGCTTCCACTTTCCATCTCTAAACACATTAGGGCACTATGGGAAATGGGCAGGCCAAAGAATCCTCAGTATTTTGTCCACATATTTTACGTTCTTATCTTTCTGCATATTTTTGCTCTTCTTCACTCACAGTAGCACCTATTCACAACCTGAAAGAGTTGTAATGTCTTATTTTCCAGGATGACAAACTACCCACAGTTATTTACAGTTTGCTAGCAAAGCCTGGTCCATCCTGGCATACATCATCTTCTTACAGAGCTTAATATTTTACTCTGTTAGAGAGCTCTTTTCCTGTTGTTTACAGTTCAAGTATTCTTTGAAGTCTTTCATCTACAAATATAACTGGCCCACAAACTACTTACTCTCCTCTCCACTGCTTGACTCCTTATCCTCCAAGTTTCCTTTCTCCTGTACTCTCTTCCTTCCTGCTCATATTCCTGGGGTGTCATGAATTTATTTGTAGGTCTTAAAGATTACTGATAATAAGAAATCAAGTAGGCCTTCCCCCTTAATGTGGGCTTGTTCTTTGTATGGTTTTGTGCCATATTCTCGGAGGGGTGTGATATTTGTGTATGCCACTAACTTTAGAAATGTTATGCATATCTGAATGGAAATCACACTCAGAATAAAGATGGAGAAGGCACCTGGTAAAGTGGAGGACTGATGCCAGAACCAGAAACAGAAGCACGCCCTTTAAATCCTCCTGATGGAGCAGAATCATTTGTGGCTGAATATCACTTGGGAGCACTGACCATCCTGAGCATCAGAGCTCTCATATGTACTTCTAAATGCTCCAAGTCTAGAAACAAAATATAAAAGTGACAATGTAGATGTGATTCCTGGCTGGCCATTACTGTGAACTCCATAAGTGATTCTGTTATACTGAACTTCTGTGTGAGCATCCTACTAGGAAATTGTTTCAGCACAGTCTCTTGGGGATGGCACAGCAGGATGACCATCCAATTAAAATCCACATGTAGTATCCACAAAAGCCCAGCACATTAATCTGTAACTGCTAAGCAGCAGATACTGCATCTGGAAGAAGTCATACAACAGTCCTTCCATAGCCATAAGTTTCCTGTAATTTTCAGGTTTTCCTGTAAGTTTCAGGCTTTCCAGACTTGCCTCTGATTTTATCTGCACCCATCTGGTGATTGTCTTTTCAGGCTGCATTTCCAGTTAGATAATGGCAGATTAATATTATTATTACTGCCTGTAGCCCAAGATAACTCACAGTCACTCTAGAAAAAGAATTCTTGTCGAAGTGGACAGAGACTTCAAGCACCTCCATGTAATTTTACCAACTGCTGAAATTAGTGCCAGTCTTCTTTTTTAGCTACAAATTCTACTATTTGAAGTCCATTGCTCACTTTATGAAGCTCTTCTTAACTCCTCATAAAAACATTCTCTTCCAGCCATGTAGCATAATGGACAGGGATTTGTTCTTCAAATTAGATAGTTCTAGTACAACAGCAGCAACAGCTACAAATTTGGGGGGTACTGAAGGAAATACATTCATCCAAAATAATAATCAGTGGCACATAGATATCTCAGTCCTGTCCTCAACAACTGAGCACCACCCAACCATGCACTCTCCTTCTCCCCCCAGCTTTATATGCTGAGCATGACACCATGCGATATAGAATATCCCTTGGGTCAGTTAGGGTAAGTTGTCCCAGCTGTGTCCCCTCCCAGTTCCCCGTGTACCCCCAGCCAACTTGATGGTGGGCTGGTGTGAGAGGCAGAAAAGGCCTTGACCCAGTGTTATCACTGCTCAGCAGTTACTAAAACATCCCTGTATTATCAACAATTTCCAGCAGAAATGCAAAACATGGCCCATACTAGCTACTATGAAGAAAATTAACTCTGTCCCAGCCAAAACCAGCACAACAAGCTACAAATCACCGTTTCATATCCACCCACCACATGGTTAAGCCTCCAGGAAGTCAGAAATGGAATTCCCCAGCACAACAAACTCTCCTGACTCACTATGAGACTGTGCAAACATTCCCAGGAGCTGGGAAATCGGGACTGGGCCTGGTTGAAGGTTGAGCCTTCCTGCATAGTATTTACAGTTTTCAGAACAGTGGGGTTTTTTAAAATATAAAGTAATGTATAAGTAATGTAGTTTAAAAAGAAGCAATTTTTGATACAGTAATATGTTGAAAAGTGACAATTCAACAAAGCTACCTTCTTTATTTTAAGGCTATGGGATCATTTTGGTTTGGGTTTTCATGAGACCTTGAATCAGTCTATTTATTCTGCCTGTGACCATGTTACTGGGTATTTTCTGACTCTCCTGAAGTGAATCCATAAAGCAAATACTTAAATTTAACACAGTTCTCATGGCTTGTGTTTCTACAGTGCTCCATAAGCATGATAAGTTGAAAAATTATGTAATTAATGTATTTGCCATACTCTTTTGTCTGCCTTACCTGCTTTCTGTTCTCCAAAGTACTTCCCATGAGACCCTTAACTTTTTTATGCCCTTAAGTAACCTAAAACAGCTGCAAACTTTAAAAAATAATAATCAGCTAGTCCCAGAACTGTATTTCTTCATTTCAAAGGTGGTTTCCTTGCAAGTATCTCCCAAGACCTCAATGGGTAAACTTCAGTCATGCTGTAGTGACATGGTTTTGTCAGCCTACAGGTTAGTTAGGCATGTTTTACGATACAGAAAAGTAAGCTTTGCTCTTTCTTCAAGAGTAAAGAGGTAATTGCCTATACTTCTGCTTTTAACCTGAAAAATACCCTGAGCAATGGGCTCAATAAACTGTGGCACTACAATTTGTTTCTACATGGTACCCTGTGAGCCTTGCCTAATTAGGATAATGAACAGCTGAAGGATAAACAGTTTCGGCTCATCTTTTCTTAAATATTTCTTCTCCCTCATCTACAGAGAATACATTGCACTATAGCATTCTGCTCGCAGTTTAACATGGCATTGATACCTATAGGTATAACTCATTTGTGCCCAGTTGCAATACTGTGTGTGTAAAATCTTCAGGACCCAGCTGTAATCCCTTAACATTACAACAGAATAAAAAGAAAATCACCCTTTTTTATCTATTTCAAGGACTTCTGCAAAGTAATTTTTAAAACTATGGACAGCGTAACTGTGCTGATATAACCCTCAAATACTATTTTAACTGTTAGGAAAAAAAATACAAAAAACGATGCGAAGGACAAGTCTAGGCAGTTGTGATGTTTGATGTGAATTAATAAGAAGCTGAAGCTGAAATACTCAAATTCTGATGAGTTTCTCATGCAAAGGTGGGTTAAATCTTGTAGGGGGGAAGATTAGAAAGGAGAGGAATCTCTCGTCCTCTCTCTGGCTGCTGATGTACACAGAGCTGGTCTTAAATAGGTTGTTCTAGGGGAATACCACATGCTTCCCCTCAAGCTTTTTTGCACAAGTGCTTTTCTTTCTCATTCCAAAGAGAAAAATTAATAGTATTGGCAACAGAGTATATCAACAGCATTAAATAAACTTTCAAGTAAACTGCAGCTTATAGGCTTCCAAAGGTCTCCAAATTGGTCCAATCACAGCATTGGACAGAAACTCAGGTTCTTTCTTTTGGAAAATCATGAAATCAAATCATGCCATTACAACTTATGTACCAATGAACTGGGCTTTCTTAAATGCAGAATTCTATACTTAAAGGGAAAAAGTACTACACAGATGGCTTAATACACTCTTTTTTTCAAGGTGAAGAAAAGACAACTGTGGGCGAATCAGATCTGCCAAATATTAGTATTCTACTTAGCTTTGCCAAAATACATATGTTGCAGAGCCACTATTTAAGTGCACAGCACAGAAAATTTTACATAGGAATAGGCATCTACATTTTCTTCAGCACAGTGTAGTTTAACAGGAAATGGCAAGGTTTCTACAGGCCAAGAAGCAACACAGCATTTGAAGCTGATCCTAGTTTTACAGACACTGTCACACCCAGATGTACAATTTAAAATGTAAGATTAAAGGATATAATTGTAACTAAATGCCCCGACAACTGCATGAATTTCATACCAGGCATTCTCACTACATACAGTTTAGGAGTGATTTTCACACATTGAATAGGACTGTTCAACAACAACAACTATCACAATCTGGCTTGTAAGTACTGAGAATTACATTCCTAATTGTTCAGAACTAATATGTTGCAGATCTATTGGTATCATTTCACTATATATGGTAAAATAACATTCTTTATAACAATAAAGTATAAGCACACAACAATTTCATTTCAGCAGGTATGCTGCAATTTTCAATAGCTAAAGATAAAAGCTTAGTTTTAGTCCACAGTTTATGCACGGTTTTATTGATTTAAACTGAAATTGTTATGGCAGTTCTATGAGCTGAATTCTAATTTTTGGCGCTTTTCTTTCCCTGTTCTTATTTTTCAGATTTTCTTCCCCTTAGAAATCAAATCGTGATCTCCGACAAATGAATACTCATTCTCTTTTTCAAAACCATTTAACATTTTCATTTAGAAGCCCATTTTACCAGAATTATCTCATATTGTCCTTCTCTATCTAATTCACAAGAGGCATGTTATACGCATGAGAAACAAGAACAAATACACAAGTTGTTAACTTTCTATACTAATGCTTATGTATAGAAGGATGATTTATTAACTATCCTCTTGAAATTAGCAAGTATTTTTCATACTTTTCAAGGTTTTTTCTGATGAGTCAACTTAAAGGGAACTAAGATACTTTTCCTTTAAAAAGTAATAGCAGAAGATCTTACCCTCAGCCAGAAAAGCAATTACAAATTCCTATTCTGAAATGGAGGTAGGTAACTAGGTGGCACAGAACTCCCCAGTGAGACAAGACTGCATGTAGACACACATGTAGAAGGGGCTCAACACCCCAGCCAGTGCTGGGAGCTCAGAATTAGACTGGCTGAGAGTCCGACTTAGCTATCTTTCTCTGGAAGTTTTAAAAGAAGTCTGGGATTCAGACCTGGTGAATCTAGGTCATGCACTTCCTCCTATACTTCACTTATACCAGCACAATTCCCTGTAGGGTCACTCAGAATTTCCTGTGAAATAACTGTAGCTAAGAGCAAACAATGACAGACATCACACACCACCATATCACAGTACAGCTGCAACGCAGCTTCCCTTGGGATCTCTGGGGGAGTAAGCATATCTTTCCCGATGCTGTTTATATCCTCTGCTAACCAGTAAGGCTATTTGGCAAGTACATTTTACAGTAACCTATGAGAGATGAGGAATAAGATCAGTCTTTGTCCCTCCAACTACCTGTGCCTGGTTGCCTTTCATCTGTCTCCACAATTGCACACGCACATAAAATGTGCCTTGAATTTCCTTCCCATCTCTCTCTGACCCATGCATCAGTAGGCATTTTGAAACCTACTCATCTTAGGGGACTGATGCTCATGACTTGGAATTCCTCCTTTCATTTGCCTCTCCTTGATTTGGAGAGATCATCTTTTCCTTTTTCTGCTTTCAACTTCGCTTTTTACCCTTTAGACAGATGGCTTGGGGCTGTTCAGCCTGGAGAAGAGAAGGCTGTGTGGAGACCTCATAGCAGCCTTCCAGTATCTGAAAGGGGCCTA
>JASSUY010017142.1:0-11195 GCA_032466535.1 Forpus xanthops
TGTCCCCATTCCCCCACTCCCAATGAATGAGGCCCCCATTGGCTGAGCCATGGCATTCCCAATCCCATTCCCACCTCCTGGACCCACGATGGGATAACGCAGGAATTAAAGGGGCTGTGGGAAGCCCGGGGTGGGAGAATCCATAGGGATTTTATTGCTAATGAAGTTAAGAAGTTGGGTTTAGTGTTGCTCCAATGATGAATTACACCTGGAAAATAGGGGAAAACCGGGATTGGGATAATTCGATATCATTTGATATCAAATAGATCTGAGGGGGGGGAGAGGGGGATGCGGCAAATCCATACCCCAAATCCAACTTCTTGGAGCAAAACTGGGGTGAAAAAAGAGGATTTGGGGCTGTTTCCTGCATGGGATTATCTCAGCATTCCCAATCCAAGCAGCGATTTTCAGGATTGCTGCTGGGAAACATGAGGAACAC
This sequence comes from Forpus xanthops, assembly GCA_032466535.1. Lineage (NCBI taxonomy): Eukaryota > Metazoa > Chordata > Aves > Psittaciformes > Psittacidae > Forpus > Forpus xanthops. The sequence goes on from JASSUY010017142.1 coordinate 440, forward strand.
GGACCAAATGGGAATATCCCATTTAGTCAAGGGAGAAATCCATGGGATTTGGTGGTTTCCGACCACACAAAGCCATTGGAATGGCAAAATTCCTCCAAAATCCACTCGGAAACCCACCCAAAATGATCCAATCCCGAGTTTTTTCCCTTCAAATCGGTTGATTGGAGGCCGGGAGTTGAGGCCCCTCTTGCTCCATAGCCACAATTACAGCAGTTCCATGGCCATGAGGCAATGAAAGCAGCAGAGCTTGAAATTCCAAAGCCTCTCACCTCTCATCCCTCCATCCAACGAGGATGAATGGTGCTGATGAGGATGGACCCCACTCCCCAGCATGGGAATGAGGCCTGGTGGTCACTCCTTGGTTGGGTTCCACCCCCAATGTCCAACTGTGGATTCCCAGAGTCCATCCCAAGAGGGATCTCCACTTCCCATCCGAATTGCCATGGAAACGTTGGGATTTGGGTGATGCTCCAAGAGTGCCACCAACACCTCCAGGACTCGGTTGAACTTCCCCATGACCAAGCTCCAACCATGGCCCCTCTTCAAGCACAAACCCCCCCCCCAACCCTCCCAACGAGCGCCACCAGCGCCATGTCCATAGCTCCGGAGGTGTAGGATCCATAGGGATCAGTTGAGGAACCAACTTCACCCCAAAGAACCCCTCAAGCCCCCCCATCCTCCCCAATCGTTGCCCAACGTCTTCCCCCACGGTTGCCTTCACGTCAAGCTCTCCTGCAGGCCCGAAGCCGGTGGAGATCCACATCCCCCTTCCGCTTGGTGCTTCTCCATCACCTGTAGGACATCCTCCAGGATGGACGGTCCCAAATCCACATGGAGGGAGAGGAGGGAGCCAGCGTGCGAGAGGAAGGGCTCAGCGTTGCCTGACTCCTCCTCAGGGGTGAAGCCATTGGGGGGGATGATGCCCATCTCCTCCTCATCCTCATCCCTCTTCCCGAGGTCCTCGAGGTGGAGCCGTGGAGGTTTGGGAGGCGCTGGTGCTGATGGAAGAGTGATGGCCTGAGGACCACCGATGGCGGGGAGGGAGATGGCGTTCTTCAATAGTGGGGATGGACTTCCCGGTGCTTCCGGCCCGGATATGGTGGAGGTCCTGGAGAAGGAGAAGCTGGGCTGGGAGCGGGGCAGGAGATGGAGTTTGCCCTGGAGGAAGGAGATGTCCCCAAAGGTGTCCCCTTGGCCGGCGGTGCCGATGTGGATCGTGTGTCGGAAGTCACCCAATGGAGGACTGATCATATCCGAGGAGAGGATATCCCGGAGCTTTTCCTTCTTCCCTTTCCTGCTGCCCCTCTTGAGGTAGATGGGGGCCTTGGTGGACATCTCCGAGGGTTCCTGAGTGATCCCGGTGTCTGCTCCGGAGCCGGCGGCTTCCCTGCAAGGAACAATGGGAAAGAGAAGGGAAACTCAGCGGATTCCAATACATGGGATGGGGATCTTCGAGGAAGCTCATTGCAGATGTTCTCCATGAAGATGAGACCGGGAATGGCATCCAGGAATTGCCTCCAGGGGGGAGAATTCCAGTGGGAAATGGGCTTTCCGGATGGAAATCCCAAAGGATTCGTGGGGTGATGGGGAATGGAGGAGGATGGGGAAGCGGTATTCCAAGGCTCAGTGAGGAAGTTCGGACACTTGGATACCTTCTCTTGGCCACGCAGCATCCAACCCCACCCAGCACTGAGCCCAAATCCATGGGGATGGGGAAGGAAGTTGGAATTTTCCCCTCGTTTCAGTCATATTCCCTCAATTCCCACCTCAGTTCCACGCTCATTCTTCAGCTGTGGGGGGGGAATGATGGGGGAAAGGGTGAGTTTGATGGGATACCAATGCTGTGCCCCACTTGGAGGGTGGGCAGGAAAAGGATTGGAAACGGATTGGGAACGATAAGGAAGCAGCAGCAAAGGGAAAGGCGTTTGGAATGCTGCTGGAAGCACTGCCAGCTCATCCCCAGCCTCCAGCCTGGAATCAGTGCTTCCAAGCAGCCCGGAGGGATGGAGAACCCCCCATTAAACACCCGGAAATGGGATCATCCTGGCTATGTCCTCTTCCCCCCCACACCCCCCCCACCCCATGGAAACCATTCCCATCACAAGCAGAGACCTACGCTACAGTCGGAGCCGCTCGCGGTGTCCCGATGGGATGAGAGCGGAGTTGAAGGAATGAAGCCACAGAGGTGGAAAATCCCCCAATGGGCTCCAATGGAAGCATTGGGAATGCGATGGCCCCGGGGGCCCATTCCCAACGCCTCCGGCCCTGGGAATGAAGTGCTGACGCTGCAGAATGCAGTGCTCTTAATCCCGGATGGATTAACGCCGGCAGCGTGGTGATGGCGTGAAAGCCAAGCGCCGGGAGGTGGGAATATGATGGTGGAGACAGTGGGAATCTGGATTGGGAATGCTGTTGGGTGCATGGCCCCATGGGGGGGGGGGGGGGGGGAAGTGTGGAAAGCAGTGGGAAAACACCAAAATCCCTAAAACCTTCCCCAAAAGAAATGGATTTGTTGGAAATATCAAATCCACTCAGAAGCGGTTTAAGGTTTCCGGGATTTGGGATGGTGCTGATGGGGAAGTGAGCACCGGACTGACATTCCCCTTGGTGCCTGGAATCGCTCTCCTTCATCCCAGTTTCTTCCTCCTCTTCCCAGTTTGGGCTCCAGCGGATCAATCAGAGCCCCACTGGGCTTTTTTCACCCAATCCCAACCATTTCCCTTCTGGAATAGGGAAGTTTATTCCTTCCCATTCCATTTCATCCATTTCTGCCTCTCTCAGGGAAAACCAATTGGAAACCAAACCCAATTCCTTCCGTTTTTCCCACTTTTTGGGGCCTTCTGGAGGAAACTTTGCCCCTGGGGAGAGGTTTTGCTCTTGTATCCCATGGGAAAAGGGGATATTCCCATGGGAAGTGAAACCACATCCCCTTTCCCATGGGCTCGGTGAGGTGGGATGCAGAGAGCCCTGTTGGGATGCGGATGATGGATGCTTTGGATGCCTTTTGTGGATGGAGGTACAGAGGGATCGATCCAATGTCATTCCCGTTGATGTAAAAGCTGGAATCACTTCCAAGCCCAGGGAATCCCGGTGGGATCGCGGTGCTGTTCCGATCCTACCTGGAGCAGCCGGCACCGGATTGGGATGAGGGATGAGATGGTGTTCCACAGTCAGGATTGGGTCCTCCAGGAGCAGGGAAACACCGAGATCCAGGATGGCTGCCAATAAGGAAAAGCTTGGGATGAGGAAATGTAAGGATATGGAAGGAAAACGCACGCGAACCGCTCCCGTGCCTCAGTTTCCCCCAGTGGAGATCAACGGAAGCCGGGAATGGGGGGGGGGGAATACAACCAAAACCAGCTTAAATCCATGGAAAACAGCTTAAATCCATGGAAACCAGCTTAAATCCATGGAAAACAGCTTAAATCCATGGAAAACAGCTTAAATCCATGGAAAACAGCTCCGGGGTGGCTCTGAGCCCCACCCGCTGCCGGGGGAGCGCCGGGAATTCCCGGGAAGGGAGGGCGGGATCAGGGCACGGGGCGCTCCTCTTCCCTTGGAATAGGGTTGGAATCTGCTCCCGGCAACCTGAGCCCTGGATTGCACTGCTCGTCCTTCCCTGAATCCAGGGAAAGAGCCGGAGCAGGATCCGACCCTGGGGATCCTATTTTGGGTATCCATCGGTTAATGAGAGCTGGGAGCAACTGATGGCTGCAGGGAAGGGGGGGATCGGGGCTGTTCCCTTGGGAAAAGGAGGGAATATCCCCCCCCCTTGAACTGAGGGATCCAGGATGCGACACGGCCATAAAACCATCCCGAATCATGGAAAAGCACCGCCCCCCCCCCCCCCAGCATCCCAACCAAGAGCCCTCCATTCGGAAGCTGGGAAGAGACCAAACACCCACCCCCCCTCCCCCCTCTCCATCCCCGCATTCCACCGGGCATGGCGGTTGGGCTCTTACCGGAAAACCCCCCCCGGAGCCTCTCCGGTGTCTTCCTATGGAGCCGGAACCGAATGCGACCGTTCCGCACCGCCGCTCCCAACGCCGGAGCGTCGGCTCAGCCCCAACGCCCCACCCCGGGGCCTCCGCTTTTCCTTCCTGCTCCCTTCTCCTTCCCAAAGTGTGGAATGACGGCGTTGGCTTCGCATCGGGATAAAGGGTTTTCCTCCGGGAAGATGCAGCGGTGAAGCGCTTGGATCCACACAAGATCCCTAAGGAAAGAGATGGATATTCCCTATTGAGCAGCGCAGCTTCCCCCCCCCCACCCCCCCCAATCCCAAATGGAGCTGACGCTCATTTAAATCCCAAATGAGCCTCATCCTCAAGGATCGTTTCATTAAGGAGATTCCGATGAGGTTGGATTGGAATTCCCGATGCTGCTCCCGTTGCAACCGAAGCCGGTGGGTTTATAAACGGGATTGGAGGGGGAAATGAACTGAAAACCGGGAATAAAGCAGTTTTTTAGCCACGTTGGGAGAAATTCGTGTGGAATTTGGGGTGAAAAGCAGCAGAATGGGGAAAAAGTCCTTGGAATTGTGAGCGTTGATGGAATTGTGATGATCCCATTGGCTCTGCGCTGGGACATGGGGAGAAGATAGGGATTTATGGTAAATCCCAGAGTTCTGCAGGGAAATCCTATGGAATTGTCCTCCTCGGATCCCATTCCCCCCCCCCCTTTTGAATCCATCCTTATGGAAGGTTGAGGGAGCCTGGAATGAAGCTTGGAATGAGGTAGGTCACGTGGAGACACCCGAAGAGGTTGTTCTCCAGCTTCCCGACGCCTGGAATCACCCCGCGGCGGAGGCAGTTACAGAACATCCCCATTCATCCCATTGGATTTAGCTTTATTCCGGCCAAAAAAAGCCTCTTTCCAAGGCTGGGATTGGAGCTGAAGGAACATCGGGAGAACACGCAGGGGATCTGCATTGACTTTCAGCTTCTTTGTCAGGGATTGGAGGGGAAAAGGAAGGAAAACTGCCTCAAGGCCAGGGATTCTCCTGGTGTCATTCCCTGGGGCCGGTGGTTTCCAACTGATGAAACCCCATATCCCATAATGACACAAACATCATCCAGAGGGTGGATCCAGGATGGCCGAAGGTTTCCAGCCTCTTTTCCATGCCAGGATTCCCCTTTTCCATAGGGAAAGCCAGCTGGAGGATCCCTCTTTGTCAGCCTAAGGAATGGGACAACGTAACCAGCCCACGAACAACCCCACAAGCCACCAACAGTCGCTGTGCTGAGGGTTCATTGATCCCGCAGGGAGGAACAGGCGGAGCAGGGCCCGGCTGTGTCCGGGTGTTGTGGGAGGAGGGGGGATTCCGCACAATGGGAGCGGTTGGGGTGTTATTGAGCACAGTTGTAGCTGTGTTTGGCCAGTCCCGGTGTAGCGGTTGGGTTGTAGGTGGTTGGATTAAGGAACTCCATCGTGGTCACTCAGATCTTCACAACCTGAGCGGCGACGCACGGGCTCTTGCGCTCGCCCCCGGTGTTGTCCCGCTGTAGGTACAGGCGGCCGTAGGTACCTCCGACCGTCCCCTTCGTCAGCCGCCCGGGGTTGATGCAGACACAGCCCAGCACTTCCTGTGGGAATAGCAGAGCTGGGTGCTGAAGGCTGTAACTACAGCTGATCCTATGCCAACAACCATCCAGCTACAGCCAATCCAGGTGCTCATGGCCACAACCCATTGGCTACAGTGAAGCTGGATCTTGACAGCCACTCGGCTACAGCCCATTCGGATGCCAACAGCCACATGGCTACAGCTGACTGGGTGTTGATGGCCACAGCCCACTGGCTACAGTTGACCTGGATACCAAGGGCTGTGACCCACCAGCTACAGCCCATCCAGATGCCAACAGCAACCCAGTTACAGCTGATTGGCTGCTGACAGCCAGGACCCACCAGCTATAGCCCATCCAGATGCTGAGGGCTGTAACTTGTTGGTTACAGCCGATCTGGATGCAACAGCCACCAGGTACAGCTGAGAACTGTGATCCACCAGTTACAGTCAGTGCTGTGCCTGAGCCTGTGCATTGTTCCGACTGTAACCCAGGTTTTGCCCAAGCCTGCTGGGTTTGGCGGTACTTGAGTGGGTGTTGGTGCTCCGCCTGACCTTAACGAAGTACCGCAGCTCCGAGGGGGTAACGAGGACATCCGGGGTGACCGGTAATGATGCGTAGCTGTAGAAACTCTCGTAGTCAATATTCAGCTCTTCCGAGGGGGGGTACAATGGGTAGTAACTACCAATGGAGGGGGGGGGAAAGAGGTTACCACAGTCAGGAACAACCGCCTCCGCCTGTAACAACAGGCCTGGGACACATCAATGGGGGAGTTTGGGGTGGAAGGGCTGTTTGTGGTTCTTTTGGCTGTCCCTGAGAGCAGCTGGGGCCGGTTGACATACACCATGCCGGAGGATTTAGGGTAAAACCTTCAGAATCCGGTTGTGAATGGGGAACAAACCCCAAAAAAGTAATGTTTTAGGGTCAAAAAGAGATTTCCGAGGGGAAGATGGTGGGAATGACATAGGAGACCCCTCGTTTGGCCCCCAAAAAGCCCTTTTAGGGGTCTGTGTGGTTGTAGTAAGGTCTCACCTCCTCTGCGTTAGGATGTGCTTCAGGATCCGCGTGAACCGGTCCGAGATCCCGGAGGAGCTGTAAAACCATAAGGAAAGGGTGGGAAAGGCCAAAGAACAGACTGGGAGTAACGAGACACGAGATCATTGACAACCATTTACAACCTGCCACCGCAGCACCCACAGGGATCACATCCGGATCCAGCGGCTCTGGCGCTGGATCCATCCCCCAGCAGGAGATTCCCAAATCCTGGCTGCCGGGCAGCACCCACCTGCTGATCTCCTCTGCTCCCATGTGGAAGAGCACATCCGTGGAGGTCAGGCCCAGCACGACACCGTCCACCTCCAGGGTGCAGGGGTCTGATACGAAGTGCACTCGCTGTGGAGAGGAGGGTGGGCTGTGAGCAAACACACAAACCACCCCAAACCTGACCTAAACCTGTCCTAAAACACCCCAAAGCAGTCCTAAACCAGACCTAAACCTGTTCTAAACCACCCCAAAGCAGTCCTAAACCAGTCCTAAACCACCCAAACCAGTCCTAAACCACCCCAAAGCAGTCCTAAACCAGACCTAAACCTGTCCTAAACCACCCCAACGCAGTCCTAAACCAGTCCTAAAACACCCCAAAGCAGACCTAAACCTGCCCTAAACCACCCCAAAGCAGTCCTAAACCACCCAAACCAGTCCCAAACCACCCCAAAGCAGTCGTAAACCAGACCTAAACCTGTCCTAAACCATCTCAAAGCAGTCCTAAACTAGCCATAAACCACCCAAAACCAGTCCTAAACCACCCCAAGCCACTCAAACACCCCAAACCAGTCCTAAACCAGACCTAAACCACCCCAAACCAGTCCTAAACCACCCAAACCAGCCATAAACCACCCCTAAACCACCCCAAACCAGTTCTAAACCACCACTAAACCAGACCTAACCACCCAAACCACCCCCAAACCACCCAAAACAGCCCTAAACCATACCTAAACCACGCAAACCACCCCTAAACCATCCCAAACCTGCCTTTAAACGCTGCAATCACTCCGAGTTCTCCTTCGCCACCCCTAAAACAGCCTTAAACCACCCCAAACTTAACCTAAAACCCCCCATAACCCCCCAAACCCACCCAGCAGCACACATGGGTTCCCCACAGAAGCAATCAAAGCTGCTCCCTTGGCATAAATGAGTTAAACTGAGGAATTTCAACCCAAAAGAGGCTGCGGTTCCATTCCCTATTTGCCACATTTCAGCTCCCAAAGGGAATATTTGGGTGGAAAACAAAAGGGGGAAACTCCAAGAAAAGAGGGATTTCACCCCAAACCTCCTCTGGATTGAAAGGATTGGATGGGGAAACATTGGGGTTTGGGATGGGGGGGTGCTGAGGGTTGGTACCTGTTTGTCCTCCTTGGGCAGCTCTGGGTAGTGGAATGGGGGCTGAGGGTAGACATAGTCATGGTGGACATCGCGTGCCGAGGGCACGAAGACGAGCTGGGAGCCAGCACTGGAGGGAAACAGGGATATGAACAGGGAATTCCAGCAGTGAAAAGACCCCAAATTGGCTGAAATCGCCCCAAAACGCACTCAGGTGCTGCTGCACCCCCATGTGAAGAGGGTTTAGGGGCACAATGAGGTGGTTTGGGGTGATACGAGGTGGTTCTTGGGGTGTTTTGAGGGGTGACATGAAGTGGTTTGGAGGGGAAAGAGGTGGGGTTGGGTGTTTTTAGGGGTGACAGGAGGTGGTTTGGAGCATGAAGAGGTGTTTTGGAGGTGCCAGGAGGTGTTTTGGTGCTGACATGAGGTGTTTTGGAGCATGAAGAGGTGTTTTGGAGGTGACAGGAGGTGTTTTGGGGTCATAATGAGGTGGTTTGGGGCTGATATAAGGTGTTTTGGAGCATGAAGAGTGTTTTGGAAGTGCCAGGAGGTGTTTTGGGGTCATAATGTGGTGTTTTGGGGCTGACATGAGGTGTTCTGGAACATGAAGAGGTGTTTTGGAGGTGCCAGGAGGTGTTTTGGTGCTGACATGAGGTGTTTTGTAACATGAAGAGGTGTTTTGGAGGTGCCAGGAGGTGTTCTTGGGGCATAATGAGGTGGGGTTGGGTGTTTTTAGGGGTTGCAGGAGGTGTTTTGGGGTCATAATGAGGTGTTTTGGAGCACTAAGAGGTGTTTTGGAGGTGCCAGGAGGTGTTCTTGGGGCATAAGGAGGTGGTGTTGGGTGTTTTTAGGGGTGCCAGGAGGTGTTTTGGGGCTGACAATGAGGTATCTGGGAGCAGCATGGGACACTTGGGGGTGTTTTGGGGTGTCTCCCACCCATCACAGCATGCGTCACCCAGTGTCAGGCCGTGCTGTTGCCTCCTTGTTCCTCAGCAGGATACCACCGTCACCAACCATTCCCAGGTCTTTTCCCCTTGGATTTGTCCCCTCATCCCATAGGAACGTCCCTACCTTCGTGTCCCTTCGATGATCATCTTCAGGCAGAGCTTGAAGACCTCAGAGAAGGACCCCAGGAGTTGGCAGTTCTGGGAAGCGAAGGGGAAAACAATGGGATTTGCCCAATCCCATTGTCTTTTGGGGTGTTCCTGGGGGATACCCCCCAAATCCTCCCTCACCTCTACTTGCTCGTGTTTGGCATCCAGGAATGGCCCAAACTGTGAAGAAAGGGTGAAAATAAGGAAAATGCCAATAAGTGGGGACCCAAAGGTAGAGTTTTGTGACTTAAACTCCACTTTTCCGCTGTAATTCCAAAGGATTTGGGCAAAATGGAGTCGGGGAGGGGGGAAGATGGATGAAAGGAATGGGGCTTTCCCCAGCGCTCACTCAATCATGGGGTGCCCAAAGAGCTGAGTTTGCTCTTAACAACAGGAAGGTTGGTTGTTGGAGGGGGAAAAAGAGGGGATTTGGGGCACTTTGGGGGAGAAATGGGATTATTGTGGTTGCTTTAGGGTGAAATCTGGTTTTTCTGTCAGTTCAGGGTGAAAAGCGAGGAGTTTGGGTCACTTTAGGGTGAAAAACTGGGGGTTCTGGACACTTTGGGGTGAGGAAAATGGGGTTTTGGGGTCACTTTAGGGTGAAAACTGGGGCTTTTGGTCACTTTAGGGTGAAAAACTGGGGGTTTGGGTCACTTTACGGTGAAAAAATGGGGGTGTGGGTCACTTTAGGGTGAGAAATGGGGGTTTGGGTCACTTTAGGTTGAAATATTGGGGGTTTGGGTCACTTTAGGGGGAAAAAAAAGGTGATCTGGGGCACTTATAGGGGGAGAAATGGGATTATTGTGGTCACTAGGGTGAAATCTGTTTTTTCTGCTACTTCAGGGTGAAAAGTAGGGACTTTGGGTCACTTTAGGGTGAAAAATGAGGTTTTGGACACTTTAGGGTGAGGAATATGGGGTTTTGGGGTCACTTTAGGGTGAAAACTGGGGGTTTTGATCACTTTAGGGTGACAACCGGGTGGTTTGTGTCACTTTATGGTGAAAAAATGGGGGCGTTTGGGTGAAAACTCTGGGGTTTTTGGTCACTTTCGGGTGACAACCAGGTGGTTTGTTCACTTTAGGGTGAAAACTGGGCGGGGTTTGGGTGAAAACTCTGGGGGTTTTGGTCATTTTAGGGTGAAAATTGGGGTTTTTGGTCACTTTAGGGTGAAAACTGGGAGGGGGTTGGGTGAAAACTCTGGGGTTTTTGGTCACTTTAGGGTGAAAACTCTGGAGTTTTTGGTCATTTTAGGGTGACAACCAGGTAGTTTGGTCACTTTAGAGTGAAATCTGGAGGGTTTTGGGTGAAAACTCTGTGTTTTTTGGCTACTTCAGGGTGACAACCGGGTGGTTTGGTCACTTTAGGGTGAAAACTGTGTGTGTGTGTGGTGAAATCTCTGGGGGTTTTGTTACTTTAGGGTGACAGTGGGGGGGTTTGGGGTCACACCAAAGGGACCTCCTCCCTCCATGGCTTTGCTGCCCAGGTACCCCGTTACTGACACCCGGCGCTGCTGTCCCTATGGGGCCTCACCAGGATGCAGACATCGGGGCGGTCACGGGTGATGACGGTGACAAGGTCACTGAGGGGGTCATAGGCAATGCTGTCAGATGGGGTGTAGGGACCGCAGGCCACCAGTACCATCCGCTGCTCTGGGGGTGAAAAGAGGGGGATGCGAGGCACCAAAGGCAGTTTGGGGGTGAGAAAAGGGGGTCAGGGGCAAAAAGG